>JAMOIN010002142.1:0-77898 GCA_024666655.1 Dascyllus trimaculatus
TTGTTTTGCTTGGACCCACAAGTTCACAAGGGGGCAACTTTTGCAAAAACACATCCCATCAGCTGTCATCTGTGGTGGGCGGTTTGATCATCAGGGCTATCGGGCGACGCCCCACCAAAGGGGAAAAAGGAGGGATTTTCTTTCTTCTCATTTTCCTCCACAGTGTTTCGCCCTAACCTGCTTTCGTCATCCTCATGTGAGCAGAGCCGGAGGAGCTCAGCCACCACACCGCGCTGGTGACGTTCGAGGTCAGCATGGCGGTGAGTGGACGATGCAACCCATCCTTTCACTGAAACAAGTCCCTTTCAGTCGACGTAGGAACGAAGATAAATTGGTAACGAAACAATTCGGACCTCCTAGACCAAATTTAAACATCAAACAAGTGTCTACCAAAGGGGGGAAATCATATAAGCGGGGATTTTGGCGGAGCTGCTGAGAGCGGAAAACCTGGCCAGCAGGCTGTGAAGCAGTGAACGCATCATGGTGCTGCCCTGCAGACTGTTGGAGCTGCTGGCAGCACGGAGACAACATGGACAACTACAGGAGTCACCGACATGCACGATCTGTCTGAAAAGTCCTCTAACACCCACATGGACAGTTGTGTGAGGTTTTCTTCGTTTGGGCGGGTGAACATCCAGCACAGCTGGATGAGAGCTCCAGGCCAGCGGTTCGTCGTCAAACGATGAGGTGAGCAAGAACCGACACATGACGGGGAGCGGAGAGCGGGCTGGTGTGCAGCACAAGGTGCGGAGCATTGTAAAAATGCCCTTTATGTGTACTAATATGCACATGAGCTGAATGTGATCATGCAGCAGGCCACTTCTCACGTCCAGCACTGACAGTTTTCTTTTCGGACCTGTGCGGTTTGCAACTTTTTATAGCCGGTCACCAAAACGCACCAGCAGACTTGAGCAGATTGTTGAAAGAAGGCTGCCAAGAGCTTCATCAACAAGATGGAACTTCAACAGCACGATCGTCAACACTGTGCAGGAGAACTTGATGAGCTCATGCAGTGTTTTGAACCCATCAGGACATCGGCTTCATTTGACAGCACCACAGTGAGGGAGGCATCTGCTTCCTGAGGAGGCTGCAGGATGACGACTTTCACTTTGTTCATCACATCATGCCTCACGTTGACATACTGAACCAGCAGCTGCAGGAGAAGGACACTGATGCAGTCTCCATCAAGCTTGTCCTCCAGACCTTCACAAGCAGTGTGCAGGCAATAAGGTAAGATCAAATCATATTGTTCAGTCCTTCTCAATGCTGAACCTCGTCATAAAGAAATACACTCACTGGCCTCTTTATTAGGTGCACATGTGGAACTTAATACAATCCAAAAAATAGCTGTGCTATAAAATCTGCATCAATGTCATTGATACATTTTCAGTTTTTGTTGATGCCAATAAGGTGATAATTCTACTTTGTTTATTCCTGAAGTCATAGTGGGTGATTGTGGAGTATTAGAGTGCATTATATTGACTGGTGTTCCTAATATTTTGTCCACCCCATGAACATACAAAATATTACAAACACTTTTCAAGATAATAGAGTTCAGTACACCACCACCACCACCACCACCACCACCACCACCACCCACTGCAGCATCAATAATAAAGATAAAGCAGAATTATCATTTTCTGACAATGTCAGAGCTGAAAATGTAGAAGCTTTATAAAAGCAGAAGTTCTAGCAGCTGTTGTATTGATTGGATTTGATGGCACAGGTGTATTTAATGAAGTGGCTGATGACTGTATGTGCATAAAGTAAAGCTACATCCTATTATTACTAACAGCTAGGTAAATATGAGTGTATTGAAATGAGCATGTTCTTGTCTTTTCTAAATGCTAGCAGGCTCTCATATTTTCATTGCTAACACTGTTGATCTGTTGCCCTCAGAGACTCGTCTCAACAGCAGCAGAAACTAGCGACAGGAAGCACAAGACCAAGGAGAGCCTTGGGAGAAGAGGAGAAGCAGAAGCTGTCAAGGCAGATCTGCAACACAGTCCTAGCTCACGCCAAACAAAGGTTCTCCTTCACCGACCACCTTGTGAGTGCCACACTGCTGCAGGCACAGATGTTTGAGCAGCACTGCCATACATTTCCTGTGGAGGCTCTGAATGCCACTGTGAGGGCATATCCCATGCTGAACAAGGCAAAGCTCAGGACAGAAGTGTCTCTCATCTGTGAGAATCCACAGTTCAAGGGCTGCTGTGCTGCTCTGGCACTGTAGCAGGTTCTGCAGAGATACAACCTCCAAGAGACATTTTCTGAGACTGTGGCTCTGTTGAACATTCTCATGACGACGGCTGAGGCTGAGCGCCGTTTGTCAACACTGAAGAGAATCAAGACGTTCCTGTACAATGCAAAGGGCCAGGAGCATCTGAATGCACTGGCCATGCTCTCCATGGAGAGGGAACTAGTCAGGAACATGCCTGATTTCAATGACAGGGTTATTGATCACTTTGCTGCTCTGAAAGAGAGACCAGCAAAATTTCAACATAAGTAATGAAGTGACACTGTCATTCTGAGTCTCTGTCTCTGTGTTGGTTTTTAATCGTTATCTTTTCATTCAAATGCTGCTTTCAGGCAATATGTTCATTTTTGCAAATCTATTCAATTGGCCAGATATTACATTTGTATTTATAGGTCACTGTTGAATACATGCACTTTCATTTGCACTGAAAGACAGTTAAGCTGCACAAAATCTTTAAAATGTTATTACCGATATGGCAATCTGTACATGTCCTGTATTTACTGTTTGTTTCTGCAAATACAGTATTGTTTGTGCAATGTTAAGCACTTTGAATGCACGACCCCTTTATTTGGATTTCTATCAACTATTTGTAATGAAAAGAACGACTTTAAAGAAGTGTAAATAAAGACTTTGAATGATTTGGACTTCTATGTAGTCCCCTTTGTAATGAATGGTAAAGCAAGCTTATCCGTCCATGTTCAAAGATATTTGAAGGTAAACTGATTGACACTTTATCTCTCTGTTGATCTTCATTTGTAGAGCCAAGGTCATTTTATTGGTTGAACACTCCTGGATGGAACTTTTCCCTGTAGTCATTACATTTGGTATTGCTATGTAAGTTGAGCAGAAAATAACAAGATGTTGTCTTGCTGCTTATTAACTTTCCCATATAACTGGTCACCTAAGTCATCATCAGAACAGTTGCCCCCCCTGACAAATTTCTCAGGAGCCGCCACTGGGTCAGAAGACATGTTTAAGGATACGTTCTTATGTCTTAGTGACACCTAAATGAGCAGAAACCTAAGTTTTGAGCGCATGTTGCCAACAAGCAACTATCCTCACCTGATCAACTGCTACATCACCTGACTGTAAAACACACATCAGCACCATCATCAACAAGTCACGTCTATTTTTTCACTTCACTTTTTAAACATGTTTAACAGCTGACAAGTCAACACTCTGGACCTGCTTCCAGGCTTGAGCTCTTGTCAAAACACTGAACACTCTGGATGACTGATCCTTGTCATCATGCTTATATTCAGAAATGTGCTCATCAACAAACTCAGAAGCAGATGAACTTGATCTCCAGTTGTTTGTGTTCTGGAATCATCGGTCTCTTTCAAACAGGGACTGTATCCACCCAGACAAGTCAGGCTCTCAGGTTCTGACTGCTGACATGCACCAAAAGTGCCAGAATTCACATTATTGCTGCAACTGGACACAACAACTTTTGCATCCACTGGACAGCCCTGTCCTTAACCAACCTGTTTCCTCAGGTAGGTAAACAAAGCCTCACTGAACTTAAACCTAACAAGGTTCAGAGTCAAAGGGGCTTTAACGAGCCACTGGATCACCATTCTCAAACATGGTCAGCCCTGTCATTTCAGTAACCACCACATCTTCCAGGTAAACATTGCTATCAGGGCACATCCCCTAATACTAGTCACATCATGTATTGTAAAGTGGAGGGTTGTGCTCTTCATACCAAACACCATCACTGTGTGCTGCATCAAATAGTCAGGGGTTAAAATGCTGAGATGTCAGAGCTCTGAAGGTGAAAATACTCTGCTGAAACCTTTCAGCAGATCTTGTTGGACAAATGGTGCTGGAACTATCCATGGAAGACAAACAGAACAAGTCTGGTACAGTTACTGTTAACTTTTTAAAAATCTGTGCAGACATGAGGTAAACATGGAGAGCTCCAGGGACTGACACTGGGCTCAGCTAAACCATTTTCTAACAGACAGATGACCTTTCCCTTCATATTTTACCTTCTCTAGAACAACTCCACCAACATCAGTTTCATTCTGTAAAATGCTGATGCATGACAGTTGGTCACAAACCAGAGAGAAACAAACTGATCATATCACCTCACTGACCTTCAGGAAGGTAGAACAGATGAGAATCTACACTGGATGGACATTCAGAGTCAGACAACCTTCCACACTGCTGCTATCAGAGGACACTGACAAACCATCATCACACATGGAGTCCACACAAACCAAAGAAGCAGATCACATCCAGGGTATATTCTCTGGGGGACCTTGGCCAGTTTCTCTGGAATGACAGGACTTAAACATGTTGATGTGGCACAAGCATGTTTGTCTTCTCCACTCAGGAGGGTGGAGGACACAATCTGTAGCAGACACTTTAGTTTCCACAACATAAACACCTGAAAACTGGGTGTAAGAGCAGAACCAACAATAAAACTAACATCTGATCATCAGTGTGAAACTGTTGCTCAGCAGCTTTCTGGTCCAACTGAAAGACAGGACAAAGAAGAAAGCTTCACCCATGTAGACATATACTCCAAACACTCCCTACACTGTGACACAAACTCCAGAACATTCGTTCTTCAGGAAGAACCACACACAAACTGCTCTTTCAGCACATTGTGACCAAACACAACATCAGTCAGGATGAACTCAAGAAACTCCTGTTTTGCATGAAGAATGAAAGAGAAAACCAAAAGGTGAATCATCATCCCAGTCCTCCTCTGTCATGACACAACCTTCTCAACATGCTCTACTTCAGAGTCTGGTGCCACAGTTCAAGTGCATCTTATGACTCAGGATGGTGTGAACAGGACACTGAGTGGAACAACCAAAGACTGCAAAGTGTCTCAGAAAGGAAACTGGTTCTCTGGTCAGTCTCTACAATTAGTTGGAGTCCAGAAGTGGTGAAGAACTTAATCAGAGCTTTTGCACTGATTGTGGAAAACAAAGAGGAGCCACACATCACAGTCAACAGAAGACTGATTACCAGACTTTGTTCTGGGCAGTGGATCAGCTCAGTCCACAATGACATGTTCAAATGTGTCTCCAACAGCAGGATGGGATCAGGAGTGGAGGGAACACTTGTTTTGTTTGGACCCACAAGTTCACAGGGCCGCCAAGTTTTACAAAAACACACCTCAACAGCTTCCATCCATGAATAGAAAACATCTTTAGGATATTTTCTTCTGCTTTACTGACACCTAAACAACCAGAACACAACGTTTTTAGCGCACGTTGCCAACAACCAACTGGAACGACCACTTTGCAAACTGTGTCCCAGTCTTCACCTGATCAACTGTTCCATGGTCTGACTGTCAAACACACATCAGCACCATCACCATCAAGGAACGTCTGTTTTTCACTTCATTTACCAACATCTTCAACAGCAGCAGGTAAACTCTGTTCTCAGGTCTGATCACTCTTCCACTAACTACATGACCAGTACCAGACTCTATCACACACATTCAGACTCCTTAGAAGTTCAGTTCACTGTGGAACAGGTGAGAAGTGAGACAAAGCAGAAGCAAACAGAGAGTCAGACCAGTCAACTCTCTGGACCTGCTTCCAGACTTGAGCTCTGGTCAAAACACTGACTGTGACTGAGCCTCATTCTCATATCTACTCTCTGAAAGGTGAACACAAACAACCTGTGAAGCAGGTGAACTTTACCTCCACTTGTTTCTGCTCTGGAATCCTCCGTCTCTTTCAAACAGGGACTGTTTCCACCCAGACAAGTGGGACTCTGAGGTTCTCACTGCTGACATGCAGCACATGGTTTTGTTTGGTCCATGTGACTGACTGTTTATGTCTCAATGCCCAAGTTCAACACCTTCTTCTTCTTTGGTTCCACTTCAACCTACTGACGGAGGTAACAGCACCCTCTGCTGTCCACTCCTCTTCCTCACACCTTCACCTGTTCTCCCTTGAAACGATCAGAACTCAAGGGGGTCACTTGTCCATCTTGTCCCTTTAAGCAGGTAAATAAAAGCAGTCCTCAGTACATAAACTCTGCCTCTGTTCCTCCAGTAGCCACTTCTTCACATTTATCAGAGCTCCCAGGACAATTACATTTAAAACATCTCTTTTCAATGTGAAATCTTTCCCTAGTCCATCCATTATCTATCCACTGCTTAATCCTCTGTGGGGTCACAGGGGGTTGGAGACTATCCCAGCTGACTTAGGGGGAAGGCAGGGTTCAGGGCTACACATAGAGAGACAGACAACCAAGAACACTCACATTCACACCGACAGCCAATTCAGACTCACCTGTTAACCTCAGCATGTCTTTGGACTGCGGGAGGAAGCTGTAGCACCCAGTGAGAACCCAAGCATGTACAGGGAGAACATGCAAACTCCATGCAGAAAGACCCCAGGCCGGGACGCGAACTAGAGACCTGCTAGCCGTGAGGCAACAGAGCTAACCATAATGGGGGGGATTTTTCTGCTCCTCTAATATTCACAGAGTGGGACTTCATAGACTGACTCTTGTCTTTGGAAGGCAAAAGTTCCCATGCATGAGGATGGTTCATTGCCATACATACCTATGATTGACACTTTGTGCTTTGTGCAGTTACGTTTTGTAGAGTTTCCACAACAATTTGTCCAAGACGATGGGATGTACAGGCAGAGGACTGGAGCTCCTAAGCAGCTCCATAGTACTTCCTCAGTGACAGCCTATAAACAAGGTCAAGTGGGTGAGAAGGAGAGCACTGGAGGCTTCAGACTCACCCTGAGTGACTAAAATAATGTATGAATTTCATACCAGTGGCCCAATGAGAGACTTGTCCTGTCATTTCAGAACTGTGAAAGAGTATTTTTTCTGAGTATAAGCTATTTTGCTTTGAGAAGGATGAAGCAAATAGAGAGAAAGTAAGGTCCCTCAGAAATCGAGCTTCTCGGATGACTTAAAATGCCTTCAACAATGTCAGGCTACCTTCTTCTGAAGCTCCTAAGATTACTATGACTGGATGAAACCACACAAACATATCAGCGAACTACTCATGAGCTTTTGCATTAAACACTGCCATTTCAAAGTAGAACTTAAAACACGCTTTATCCATCCATCCATCCATGATATATACACTGCTAAATCCTCTGTAGGGTCGCGGGGGGACTGGAGCCCATCCCAGTCAACTCGGGCGAAGGCAGGGGACACCCCGGACAGGTCGCCAGCCGATCGCAGGGCCACATATAGACATACAACCAAGCACACTCACATTCACACCTATTAGAATTTACAATAATCAGTTCACCTCAGCATGTTTTTGGACTGTGGGAGGAAGCCAGAGTACTCGGTGAAAACCAACACATGCACAAGGAGAACATGCAAACTCCACACAGACAGAGCCCAGGCCGGGACGCGAACCAGAGATCTTCTGACTGTGAGGCAACAGCGCCAACCACAAAAGTAGAACCTAAAACACAGTTCAATAATTATTTCTACCTAACCCACAATTAATTAAAACCTGGAATGGTTGTTTCAGTTATGCTTTCTCAATTGGTGAAACTGATGTCAAAGTGTCTCTGTTCTGCTCAGGACACCCACCTAGTGGACACATCACAGTCCATCCAGGTTCTGGGTCAGTCTTCATTGTTCAGCCATTTGTACGACTCGTTTCCAAAACTTTCCAAAGTAGGTTTCTGCTCTCCAGTCTTTAAATGGTCTGTACAAGAGTTTCAGCTAAATCATGCACACTTTAATTCATGACAAATGTACAGATTCCATGTATACATGTCAAGATCAGATGTATTCTTACACTGTCTAAACCCTATTCAGAACTTTTAAAGTGCTAAAAAAAAAACCCTGTGTTTTCAGAAAAACATCAGTAACACACTTAAAACCAACACCGGGGACGTAGCGGCACAGCGAGACAGTAGGGAGATGACTGGAAACTGAAAAGATGAGGAGCTGAGTTGTACAAAGCTGGATGTGGTTGTTTTGATTGTGAGGAGCTGGGATCAGTGAGCAGTTAGAGTTCAAGGTCTGTTTGAGCTTCGACCTCAGTCCTCCTCTGCTGTTTTACTTTCATTTGCTTGTTTCATCTTTTTATTCAATGTTCTTCAGTTATTCACAGAAGTAGGTGTATTTGTTGTGCTGGTTCTTTTAGCTTCTTTTACACCGTTGCAGCTGTTATTTAGCTCTTCCGTCTTCATTATTCTCACTTTAGATAAACATCTCAATGTCTAACATGAGGTTCCTTCAGAATACTGCTCAAAGTTTAAAAATAGACTCAAATCACCTCAATAGATTGGAGTATAATTTGCAGTCGGCACAAAAAAGCGTCCCTAACTGCAGCGCTGTCGTCGCCATGTGTAATGTTTAAAAATGGTCAAATCTGCTGTCATCCATCTGGGCATTCAGCTATGGGGCGCCGTTTGTAAAAATTCAATCACTGTTAAATAGGTGACATTTTGTGAACATTTAGTTCACTTTTCTCACATTTAGCTCATTTTTCCTTCATTTGCAACAGAAATTCATGCAAAACAGATTGTTCTATATATTTGTTAAAAATGTGTACACATGAAAAATAAATCTAAATCTAAATGCTAAATCTAAATCTAAATGTTAAATCTAAATCTAAATGCTAAATCTAAATCTAAATGTTAAATCTAAATCTAAATGTTAAATCTAAATCTAAATGCTAAATCTAAATCTAAATCTTAAATCTAAATCTAAATGCTAAATCTAAATCTAAATCTTAAATCTAAATCTAAATGCTAAATCTAAATCTAAATCTTAAATCCAAATCTAAATGCTAAATCTAAATCTAAATGTTAAATCTAAATCTAAATCTTAAATCGCTCGCCAAGTGTAAAGCTAAATATTTAGAAAATATGCAAATTAGGCCGGTCAGCGCCTGTCTACCACGCCCCTTGCCGTAGCCTCAGATCACGAAGCCCCGCCCACACCTCCGACTGCGGCTCAGTGGGTAATGCAGGGGAAGAGGCAGACATGGCTCGCTCCGACCAGGAGCCGTTTTTGGTGTGGACTGCGCCGGTGGAGCGATACCCTGAAGTGAAGCCCGTACACCGACCATTACCGCCCCCTCCAGTTCATCTGGTCGGAGCGAGCCCGCCATGTCGGCCTCTTCCCCTGCATTACCCACTTGTAGCAATAGGAATTGCTTGTGTATTGTTTGTTCCTACCCGGACAGATTTGTGTGTTACGCACCCAGAGAGAAGTGTGCCTGCAGTATGTTGTGGTGGCGGCTGTTAATAAAAGTTCCCTGTGAGCAAGGGTAATGCTCAGTGTTGGGAAAGTTCAATTTCTACATGAACTAGTTCAAAGTTCAGTTCACAAATTTTAAAATGAACTAGTTCAGTTCATAGTTCATAATTCAAAAATTTTGAACTAAGTTCACTGTTCCAAAAATGAACTATTTCATAGTTCTTTTTATTCAATATGTTGCTGCGAACGATAACCCTCAGAATACTGTACTACTTATACTACGCTACTGTAGGCCGTTAATGCGATTTGGGTGGTAGACAGGGTTGCCACCTTTCAGAAATGAAAATAAGGGACGCCCACCACGGCTCCTCGGGGCCACTACCACCCGAGGAGTGGTATATTTAATTCTGAAAAAAGCATTTAGTCATACTTAAAGCTTTAAGTGCTTTATTACATGGAACTGTTAATGATAAACTGTGCAGTCACTGCATTGTGCAATAATAAACTAATATTAAGGAAAACAGACCAATGAACAATCATTATAATCTTTAAAGTGCTGTACTTGTTGGGGCTCTCTTTGTGATCCCTAAGGACATTTTTACTTTAAGAGTAAATAAAAAAAAGAAAAATACTTGCAAACTTGTACATCTGCCCTTATTCATGTGCCCCAAGTGAAAATATTCAAAATTAAAATAGAACTGCAAAACATTCCTTCCTCCTTCCCTCAATCCTCTCCCACAATCATCTGTCCATCAGAAAGTTTTCTTTCTTTTATTTGTGGAGCTGTCGACCAACCAGTGTGCAACATTTCTGCAAAAACATAAATAGTTCAATGCAGAATACTGTACATACAAATTCTCTACAAACATTTTTTAAAATCTAAATCTAAATCTTATCTTGGCACAATGAATATATTAACTTATTGATGTGTGTATGCATGTATTTATTAAGTTCTGTGAACATATTAGAGTTCTGAGTGAGTTATTCATTAGATAGGCAAAGGTCATTCATTGATTACATATAGGCTATTAAAAGAATGTTTATTAAAAACTTAAAACCATTAAAAAATAATGTTTTACAGTTTGCCTTGTGCACATCGCCATTAACGCTGTTAAGCCACGGGTTCGACTCTTCCCACTCACGTCTGTACATTTGGAAACGTTTTTGTTTCTTTGGACATGGTGGTGTTTCGGGTGTAGACATTTTAAACGCGCCGGTGCAGTCAGTGCGTAGCAGCGTCTGTAACCAGGCAACCCGTGACAGGACCGACCAGGCGGCACACAGAGACGCAGACACGGAAGTCTGATCTATCCGCTGGACCTGGCGTCGGGTCCTCGCTATATAGGTCTACTAAGATGAAACTGGCTGCCCTTAATATTTCCTGTGTTTAACTTTGTTCATTATAGAGTTTGGATATGTGTGCGACAGATTTGTATGGGACATTAATGAAAATACGGAACAATTTGCGTCCTGTATTGATTCAATACGGGACGCAAAACTTAATTGTCAAATAAAGGACGATTCCGTATTTTAAGGGACGGGTGGCAACCCTAGTGGTAGAGGATATGTTTTGGCTAGCCGTTGCCGTGACTTTTGATTTTTTATTCACTCGCACATACCTTGAAAGGCTAGCCAGGTGCTTTAGTTCAATGTGCCGTCTCAGGTTTGCTGTTGACGTTGATGATGTACAGAGTTGCTTCTTGAAACCCGGCGGGCAAAGTTTACACAAAAAGGTAAGATTTTTCCCACCTGGATCATCACTGACCTTTTCATAAAACTATTTTAAGTAATCATACGAAGATGAAGTATTAATCGTGGAGGTAGAGTCTGAGGTAGTGCTGCAGCCTTCCATTTGTTTTTGGCGAGATGCTTTGCATTTTGATGACGCATGTGGCGGTGCGACTCTGCGGTGGCTGCTGTTGCCAGATTGCGTGTTTTCCGCCTACATATTAAGGTGCGTGTGTGTGTGTGTATGTGTAAAGTGTGGCTACGGTGTTCTTTAGCCGGGGTTTTGCCTGGAAGCCTCTGTCGAAATCTGGCACTCTTAAACAAAGTTGAACTGTGAGAGAGCGCCGTTCACAAACGCCAGAATGAACGCGTTCACAGTAACGTTCATCAGGCAGAATTACAGTACGTTCAGTTCACGTTCGCCCAAAATATGAACGAGTTCATGAACGAACGTCCATTGAACTCGTTCAGGCACAACACTGGTAATGCTCAACCGTCCAGTTTGTATAGTCATTGTGAGACAGAACAAGCTGAAACACCACTGAGCCGCAGTAAACAGTTCATAAAAGGGAAATTCAACTTGTGCATGACAATCTAATAAAATGACATTTAATTCGGACTTAAACGTGTGACATTAACATTCTTGAGCTTTCTCTTCACGCCGTCTTCTACCTGGGATGGTTTGGTCGGGAGCATTTGCAACAAACACTTGAAAAGCTGCACTTTAATATCAATAAATGACACTGAATTAGAGTCTATAAATAAAGGAGACTGAGCCTGCATGTGCTGCTCTTCCATCAACTTGTAAGTTATTTCAGAATCCCTCCTGAATGACTCAAACGTTTGCTAAGTTAGCATGTTTTAGCCCACATGTTCTGTTGTTCAGCTAGCGCTAAGCTAATGAAGGAAAGTTAAAACTAATGAGGATAAAGCGAACCTAGCCTAGCAAACATTTCAGACCTTTCTGGTGAATTCTGTTAAAAACTTACAATTCAGTAAAAGAACTACACATTTTCACTCAGTCTCATCTACACAGACTCAAACTCAGTGTCATCCATCAATTTTAAAGCGCAGTTACCCAAAATGTTTGTCGCATGCACTCCCAGCAACACCTGTGCAGGTAGAAGGCCACATTGACAAACAGGAAGTGGAAGAATCCAAACTTCTTTATAGAAGGGGGAAGCGGACTGTACCAAGTGGGGTGGAGTATAGAGGGGTGCTTGTATTTGGAGTCAACCAGTGTGGGTTTATCCAAGCCTCATAGTGATTATTAGTGATCAAGGAGACCCATTTGAGATGTTTGGAACTATTATATAATAATCAATCTTGCAGAAGAACACAAACTCTAACACAGAACTTTGTTGATATGCTTTTGTTTATTCACATTAGACAGATGTTAAAGTTAAAGGAGACGTGATGTAGTGATGTAGAAGCAATCAAACACCAAAATGCTGATTATCAGATCCTCTAATTGACCAACTCCTATTTAAACAGTGTATATTTTGCAGAATATATAGATATATGTCTTTTGTATAATTAGACTAACAGTGTGTTAACTTATACAACTAAAGAAAATAATGAGTTTCTTTCATTGTAATTTGAACATTTCTGTTATTAATCATCTATTTTCACACCTACATGTGAAAAACAGCCACAATAAACCAGGATATCCTCCATTTTAGACTCACCACAGTCTCCTCCAGACCCTTCAGATCCTCTCTGGCTTGTTCCTGTTGTTCATTCAGCAGCCTGGACTGAAACAACACAAATGATATGATGCAGAAACATGTGAAGATGCTCAACGGTGCAGGTAGAGTCCTGGTTTCTCGGTTACTTACATGGGTTTCTGCAGCTTTGCATCCTCCTCCTGCTCTTCAGCTTCACTTTGTCCTAATCTGACATGAGCCTCTCTTGCTCCAGTAGCAGACCCTGGTTCAGAAATAAAGTGCCAGTCAGTAATGAGATGTGTGTTTATCCATTTAAATAATATATGTTCTCTGGCTATTAGTCTTCAAAGTGTGGTTTGGATTTTAAAGTTTAAGTAGCCCCACATTCATTTAGAGCCTCACAGAGCTCTTTAAAGTCACTTTTTTAGTGTTAAATCTTTCCTTTACATACCGGCTTTGAAAAACCGACGAGCAGAAACTGACTTTGAACCCAGATTGAATGACTTTCATGCTTCAGCTTTTTACGCTCACACATGTTCTCCGAGCTGCTTCCCTGAATCACACCAGTGAATGGAGGGCTGCTGAATGCCCAGATGGATGACAGCAGATTTGACCATTTTTAGACATTACACATGGCCACGACAGCGCTGCAGTTAGGGACGCTTTTTTGTGCCGACTGCAAATTATACTCCAATCTATTGAGGTGATTTGAGTCTATTTTTAAACTTTGAGCAGTATTCTGAAGGAACCTCATGTTAGACATTGAGATGTTTATCTAAAGTGAGAATAATGAAGACAGAAGAGCTAAATAACAGCTGCAACGGTGTAAAAGAAGCTAAAAGAACCGGCACAACAAATGCACCTAACTTCTGTGAATAACTGAAGTACATTGAATAAAAAGATGAAACAAGCAAATGAAAGTAAAACAGCAGAGGAGGACTGAGGTCGAAGCCCAAACATACCTTGAACTCTAACTGTTCACTGATCCCAGCTCCTCACAATCAAAACAACCACATCCAGCTTTGTCCAACTCAGCTCCTAATCTTTTTAGTTTCCAGTCATCTCCCTACTGTCTCGCTGTGCCGCTACGTCCCCGGTGTTGGTTTTAAGTTTTGGAAACGAGTCGTACAAATGGCTGAACAATGAAGACTGACCCAGAACCTGGATGGACTGTGATGTGTCCACTAGGTGGGTGTCCTGAGCAGTACTTTTATATGGCAGTGTTTAATGCAAAAGCTCATCAGTAGTTCGCTGATATGTTTGTGTGGTTTCATCCAGTCATAGTAATCTTAGGAGCTTCAGAAGAAGGTAGCCTGACATTGTTGAAGGCATTTTAAGTCATCCGAGAAGCTCGATTTCTGAGGGACCTTACTTTCTCTCTATTTGCTTCATCCTTCTCAAAGCAAAATAGCTTATACTCAGAAAAAATACTCTTTCACAGTTCTGAAATGACAGGACAAGTCTCTCATTGGGCCACTGGTATGAAATTCATACATTATTTTAGTCACTCAGGGTGAGTCTGAAGCCTCCAGTGCTCTCCTTCTCACCCACTTGACCTTGTTTATAGGCTGTCACTGAGGAAGTACTATGGAGCTGCTTAGGAGCTCCAGTCCTCTGCCTGTACATCCCATCGTCTTGGACAAATTGTTGTGGAAACTCTACAAAACGTAACGGCACAAAGCACAAAGTGTCAATCATAGGTATGTATGGCAATGAACCATCCTCATGCATGGGAACTTTTGCCTTCCAAAGACAAGAGTCAGTCTATGAAGTCCCACTCTGTGAATATTAGAGGAGCAGAAAAATCCCCCCCATTATGGTTAGCTCTGTTGCCTCACGGCTAGCAGGTCTCTAGTTCGTGTCCCGGCCTGGGCTCTTTCTGCATGGAGTTTGCATGTTCTCCCTGTACATGCTTGGGTTCTCACTGGGTGCTACAGCTTCCTCCCGCAGTCCAAAGACATGCTGAGGTTAACAGGTGAGTCTGAATTGCCTTTAGGTGTGAATGTGAGTGTTCTTGGTTGTCTGTCTCTCTATGTGTAGCCCTGAACCCTGCCTTCTCCCTAAGTCAGCTGGGATAGTCTCCAACCCCCTGTGACCCCACAGAGGATTAAGCAGTGGATAGATAATGGATGGACTAGTGAAAGATGTCACATTGAAAAGAGATGTTTTAAATGTAATTGTCCTGGGAGCTCTGATAAATGTGAAGAAGTGGCTACTGGAGGAACAGAGGTGGAGTTTATGGACTGAGGACTGCTTTTATTTACCTGCTTAAAGGGACAAGATGGACAAGTGACCCCCTTGAGTTCTGATCGTTTCAAGGGAGAACAGGTGAAGGTGTGAGGAAGAGGAGTGGACAGCAGAGGGTACTGTTACCTCCGTCAGTAGGTTGAAGAGGAACCAAAGAAGAAGAAGGTGTTGAACTTGGGCACTGAGACATAAACAGTCAGTCACATGGACCAAACAAAACCATGTGCTGCATGTCAGCAGTCAGAACCTGAGAGTCCCACTTGTCTGGATGGAAACAGTCCCTGTTTGAAAGAGACGGAGGATTCCAGAGCAGAAACAAGTGGAGGTAAAGTTCACCTGCTTCACAGGTTGTTTGTGTTCACCTTTCAGAGAGTAGATATGAGGATGAGGCTCAGTCACAGTCAGTGTTTTGACCAGAGCTCAAGTCTGGAAGCAGGTCCAGAGAGTTGACTGGTCTGACTCTCTGTTTGCTTCTGCTTTGTCTCACTTCTCACCTGTTCCACAGTGAACTGAACTTCTAAGGAGTCTGAATGTGTGTGACAGAGTCTGGTACTGGTCATGTAGTTAGTGGAAGAGTGATCAGACCTGAGAACAGAGTTTACCTGCTGCTGTTGAAGATGTTGGTAAATGAAGTGAAAAAACAGACGTTCCTTGATGGTGATGGTGCTGATGTGTGTTTGACAGTCAGACCATGGAACAGTTGATCAGGTGAAGACTGGGACACAGTTTGCAAAGTGGTTGTTCCAGTTGGTTGTTGGCAACGTGCGCTAAAAACGTTGTGTTCTGGTTGTTTAGGTGTCAGTAAAGCAGAAGAAAATATCCTAAAGATGTTTTCTATTCATGGATGGAAGCTGTTGAGGTGTGTTTTTGTAAAACTTGGTGGTCCTGTGAACTTGTGGGTCCAAACAAAACAAGTGTTCCCTCCACTCCTGATCCCATCTTGCTGTTGGAGACACATTTGAACATGTCATTGTGGACTGAGTTGATCCACTGCCCAGAACAAAGTCTGGTAACCAGTCTTCTGTTGACTGTGATGTGTGCTTCCTCTTTGTTTTCCACAATCAGTGCAAAAGCTCTGATTAAGTTCTTCACCACTTCTGGACTCCAACTAATTGTAGAGACTGACCAGAGAACCAGTTTCCTTTCTGAGACACTTTGCAGTCTTTGGTTGTTCCACTCAGTGTCCTGTTCACACCATCCTGAGTCACAAGATGCACTTGAACACCAGACTCTGAAGTAGAGCATGTTGAGAAGGTTGTGTCATGACAGAGGAGGACTGGGATGATGGTTCACCTTTTGGTTTTCTCTTTCATTCTTCATGCAAAACAGGAGTTTCTTGGGTTCATCCTGACTGATGTTGTGTTTGGTCCCAATGTGCTGAAAGAGCAGTTTGTGTGTGGTTCTTCCTGAAGAACGAATGTTCTGGAGTTTGTGTCACAGTGTGGGGAGTGTTTGGAGTATATGTCTACATGGGTGAAGCTTTCTTCTTTGTCCTGTCTTTCAGTTGGACCAGAAAGCTGCTGAGCAACAGTTTCACACTGATGATCAGATGTTAGTTTTATTGTTGGTTCTGCTCTTACTGCCAGTTTTCAGGTGTTTATGTTGTGGAAACTAAAGTGTCTGCTACAGATTGTGTCCACCAGCCACCTGAGTGGAGAAGACAAACATGTTTGTGCCACATCAACATGTTTAAGTCCTGTCATTCCAGAGAAACTGGCCAAGGTCCCCCAGAGAATATACCCTGGATGTGATCTGCTTCTTTGGTTTGTGTGGACTCCATGTGTGATGATGGTTTGTCAGTGTCCTCTGATAGCAGCAGTGTAGAAGGTTGTCTGACTCTGAATGTCCATCCAGTGTAGATTCTCATCTGTTCTACCTTCCTGAAGGTCAGTGAGGTGATATGATCAGTTTGTTTCTCTCTGGTTTGTGACCAACTATCATGCATCAGCATTTTACAGAATGAAACTGATGTTGGTGGAGTTGTTCTAGAGAAGGTAAAATATGAAGGAAAAGGTCATCTGTCTGTTAGAAAATGGTTTAGCTGAGCCCAGTGTCAGTCCCTGGAGCTCTCCATGTTTACCTCATGTCTGCACAGATTTTTAAAAAGTTAACAGTAACTGTACCAGACTTGTTCTGTTTGTCTCACATGGATAGTTCCAGCACCATTTGTCCAACAAGATCTGCTGAAAGGTTTCAGCAGAGTATTTTCACCTTCAGAGCTCTGACATCTCAGCATTTTAACCCCTGACTATTTGATGCAGCACACAGTGATGGTGTTTGGTATGAAGAGCACAACCCTCCACTTTACAATACATGATGTGACTAGTTTTAGGGGATGTGCCCTGATAGCAGTGTTTACCTGGAAGATGTGGTGGTTACTGAAATGACAGGGCTGACCATGTTTGAGAATAGTGATCCAGTGGCTCATTAAAGCCCCTTTGACTCTGAACCTTGTTAGGTTTAAGTTCAGTGAGGCTTTGTTTACCTACCTGAGGAAACAGGTTGGTTAAGGACAGGGCTGTCCAGTGGATGCAAAAGTTGTTGTGTCCAGTTGCAGCAATAATGTGAATTCTGGCATTTCTGAAGCATGTCAGCAGTCAGAACCTGAGAGCCTGACTTGTCTGGGTGGATACAGTCCCTGTTTGAAAGAGACCGAAGATTCCAGAACAGAAACAACTGGAGATCAAGTTCATCTGCTTCTGAGTTTGTTGATGAGCACATTTCTGAATATAAGCATGATGACAAGGATCAGTCATCCAGAGTGTTCAGTGTTTTGACAAGAGCTCAAGCCTGGAAGCAGGTCCAGAGTGTTGACTTGTCAGCTGTTAAACATGTTTAAAAAGTGAAATTGTTGATGATGGTGCTGATGTGTGTCTTACAGTCAGGTGATGTAGCTGTGAAGGAGGTGTTGGGAAGGAGACCCAAACTTGTGACCTCAGGAAAGGACTGTATACAGGATTTAAACACTCTCCTCAGTCTCCCCAGGTTGTCCGGCCAGAACAATAATGAAGGCGAATTTTCATTCTCATGCCACTCTTTAATTAGTCGTGGGGTTCATGGTTCATGGTTTCTATAACATAAACAGAATAAGCATTATAAGTGAGGATAATAAAAATAACAGAAACAACAAACAAACTATGTATGAAATAAGCTTAACGTCTTACTGCTGTGCATATACGTATCACATAATTATGAATGATAAATGACATAACAGCGTTATAAAAAACACGCCTTGAACTGGCTAAAACTAAAGCTCGGTTTCGCTAAAGAAACGCCGATCGGGCCAAACAGAGGAGAAATACAGATGCGCACGCATCACAAAGCAGAGCAAGGGCCGCGTAACACCATTACCCGTGGTAGAAACATCCCACACACTCACACTACAGCAGAGCAATTACCTATGCAATCATTATAACGAGCTAACACCAGCACACGATCAAACCTACACACAGATTCATGACGAACTTAGCATCAATAGGCTAAACGAAAATATTATGAACAATTATTGCTAGAAATACAACAACAGACAACACATATGATATTTACTCACATCCGCAGGGACGCATGAACACATGGAACATGTGTAGAACCGAGATGAAATCCGATCGACACAGGGAACAGAGAACGGAGAACGGAGCGGAGCGTGTGTCTGCGAGAACTGCTACCTGCACTCTGACCCAGCATAAAGTTTAGCTGACTCCTGATTGGTGGAGAAAGAGGATGGTCAGCTGTGATTGGCCGAATGGTTGCTGGGCCGTTGCTAAGGGCTAGTTTCTCAGATACACACTGAACACAATATATAATACAAATACACATACATATAAGTGACCCTTATTAACAGCCGCCCCCAACTTTGAGGAGCAAAGTTGAACACAGTCAATCAGGAATGTCTCTGGGGAGGGCAGGAAGTCTGATGAGCTTAGTCACAGGTCTAGTGTAGGATTTATCTTTGACCTGTATTTGAGCAGTACGAATCCTTCCGTCAGCTCCAGGGAAAACAGCTGTGACTTTCCCAACAAGCCACAGGGAACGTGGGAGTTGAGAGTCAACAACAAGCACAATGTTATCAACAAAGATGTCCTCTTGGTCTTGTTGCCACTTGGATCTGTTCTGAAGGGATGGCAAATAGTTCCTGATGAAACAGGTCCAAAATTGGTCCGCTAAGACCTGGCAATGTCGCCATCTGCGACGACAGGGGGGCTCTGTATCAGAGTACACAACCTGAGGTGTAGAGGGATCTGGCCGCCCCATCAGCAGCATGTTTGGAGTGATCGAATCCGGGTCTGCCACGTCGGACGAGGTGTAACCGAGGGGTTTGGAGTTAATGATGCTCTCCACTTCTGCGAAGATGGTTGTCAGGCCCTCCTCTGTGACAGTTTGCGATCCCAATATGGTATGCAAGGCTGCTTTAACGGAGCGGATTTCACGCTCCCAAGAACCCCCAAAATGAGGTGCACTTGGTGGGTTGAAGCGGAAGTGTATTTGTTGACTGGCGAGATGTGACTGCAGATCAGGAGCAAGGGATTTGAAAGCCTCTTCGAGTTCTGAGCTACCACCTTTGAAGTTTGTGCCTTGGTCAGAAAGCAGCTCATGAGGTTTCCCTCGTCTGGAGATGAAACGTCGTAGACTCATGAGGAAGGAATCAGTGTCCATTCTGGTCAGCAGGTCTAGGTACACTGCATGCGTGGTGAGGCATTTGTATATTATGCCCCATCGCTTTTCATTTCGCCTGCCTATCTTGATGAGAAAAGGTCCAAAACAGTCCATTCCAGTAGAGTAAAAAGCTGGATGGTGTAATCTCAAACTGGAAGGCGGCAGGTCGGCCATTTTGGGGACGGCAGGCTGGCTGCGCCACTTGCGACACTCTGGACAGTTGTGTTGGTGCTTCCGGACGGCCTCTCTGCCTCGCAGGATCCAGAACCTTCTGCGCAGTTCAGCGAAAACTCTTTCTGGTCCTGGGTGAGCAAGCTTGTTATCATAGTCTGCAATGATCAGCTTTGTAATGGGATGATGAGGGTCTAAGACAATGGGATGTAAAATGTCTGAGCTGAGTGATTCACAGCGTCTTAGTCGGCCCCCCACACGAATCAACTGAGTCTCTGGATCATATTCTGGTGCCAAAGTGAGGAGTCTGCTGTTGGATGGAATGAGTTTCTGGGAGGAGATGAGAGCAAACTCCTCTGAGAAACAGTCAGTTTGCACCCGTCTGATGAGGGAAAGTTCAGCTTGTCTGAAAGATTCAGCTGTGGGTTTACAGTCAGTGGCCGCCCCGTGACATGCTCGAACTGTAGCTTCCAGAATGTCTGAGAAGCAGTTAAACTGGCTGGCGTCAGGCAACTGCAGATGAGGAGGAGCAGAGACGAGGCCGCAGAACTTGGCTTTGCGTAGCTCAGCTGAATCATCTGGGCTGGAGATGTCTGGACAGGTAGGCCAAACTGACTCGCTGTGGTGAAGAAAGGCAGGTCCAGATCTCCACCGACTGTGTTTCTGGATCTGTGAGAGTGACAGTCCGCGTGTGATGTCGTCAGCAGGATTCTCACTGGAGTGGACATATCGCCATGAGCTGCCCTCTGTTAACTCCTGGATGTCCGCGACTCTAGCACCGACAAACACCTTGTAGCGACAGGAAGGAGACTGCAACCAAGCCAACACGGTAGTAGAGTCGGTCCAATAGGTGATGGGGAGGTCGGAGATTGTGAGCTCCCGTTTCAGGATGGCACCTAGTTGAGCTCCACTGTGGGCTGCACAGAGTTCCAACCTCGGTATAGACTGCTGGCGAACTGGAGAAACACGGGAACGGGCTGCTAGGAACGCCACCTGGACCTCACCCTCGGCGTCGACAGTACGCAGGTAGGCCACCGCCCCGTAGGCTCTCTCTGACGCATCTGAGAAGACGTGGATGCTCTGGGATGCAGCTGAGAGGTCTGTACCTGTGTGGACATAACAACGATTAATAGTAACTTCAGAAAGTAATGAAAGTTCACTTACCCACTCGTGCCACAGCTGAAGCAGATCCGCTGGAAGGTGAGGATCGTCCCAGTCTCGCTTCTTTCCCCACAGGCTCTGCACCAGGATTTTGGCTCGAGTAGTATAAGGGATGAGCAGCCCCAGGGGGTCATATTGTCTAGCTAGGACTCGATAGATGTTGCGCATAGTGGGCTCAGGTAGTTCTGTGTGGCGGAGCCGGTAGGTGAGGGTGTCTGTTCTGCAGTGCCAGTGCAGTCCGAGAGTCCGTTCTGGTGGATCCGCACCATCCATTGACAACCACAGTTCCAGATTTTCTGATGTGAGCTCAGGTGGCAGGTGACTGATGATTTCTGGGACGTTGGTTGCCCACTGCCTTAGTTCAAAGCCACCAGACTGGAGCAGATTTTGGAGCTTAGTGACAAGCTGCTTTGCTTCTGAGATGGATGAGAAGCTTTGGAGGAGGTTGTCTACATAGAAACACTTCTCGACTGAGTAGCGTGTATCTTCATCAGGACTGCTGTGGTCTATGACGTGCTTTTGGAGGGCAAAGGTCGCGCAGCACGGACTGCAGGTGGTGCCAAAAGGAAGAACCTGCCATTGATAGATGTAAGGTTTAGTGCTGCGGTTCATGTCCCTCCATAGAAAGCGGAGGAAGGGCTGATCTTCAGGCAGGAGGCGGACCTGATGAAACATGCCCTTAATGTCGCTGCTCACAGCAGTGGGATACTGCCTAAACCGGAGCAGGACACCAAGGAGACTAGAACCTAATGTTGGCCCCGGAACTAAATGTTCATTCAGACTGGTGTTTTTGAATGAAAATGAACAATTAAAAACGGTACGGTCCTTGTTATTGTGAGTGACCATATGATGTGGGATGTACCAAGAACTGCTGGTCTGCTCTTCGGATGAAGTGAGCTTTCTGATGTAACCTGCATCCTCCAGCTTCTTGACTTCATGACTGTATGAAGCTGCTTTTGCGGGGTTTTTAGCGAGACGACTCTCTGTGCTGCGCAAGTGACTCATGACAGCTTCTTTGGGGGCATTGAGAGGAGGAAGACCTTCCTTCCACAGCAGAGGGGTGGCATATCTTTGAATATGGTCTATGTTAACTCTGGCAGTTTTCTCCTCCAGAAGTTTAATGGCTGCGTTATCTTGCTTGGACCTGGTGATGAGCTTCTCATTATGATATGGAAGAATGTCCATCTGCCACAATCTGGACACATGTCTGTGAAGGTCATCAGAGGAAGCTGAAGTGTTAGTAAAGAGACACTGTGGTATGGATGACTGGTGCAGCAGGACTCTGGCAGGACCTTGCAGAGTCCAGCCGAGACGGGTCTTTAACGCTGCTGGGCCCCCTGGTGGACCTAAGCGCACAGTCTCAACTGGAGTGAGGAGGTGAGGATAATCCGAGCCGATGAGGAGAAGTGGCTGGGCTTGACTGAAAGACTGAAGTGGCAGACCTCTGAGATGACGGTACGTTTTCTGCAGGGCCTCAACAGGATGAGAATGCTGGGAAAGGCCAAGCTCTGGTGCAGTAAAGGCTCTGTGAATGTGGAACCGTTTCTGAGGGTGAGTACAGGAGGATATGGAAAAGGACACCGACTGTCCGGTCACAGTCTTTACATCTTGATGGATAGTTCTAAGTGCCAAGCCTTCATTCTGTCCCTGGAGATGTAATGCTTGAGCAGCACTGTGGAGCAATATTGTGCGCTCGGAGCCATCATCGAGAATGGCATAAGTCTCTAGCCTACGCTTGCCGTTGTGGAGAACAACTTTAACCATTTTCAGCAACACACAGCTACTTCTGAGGTCAGGATCTAGATAGTAAGTAACTGGCTGAGCAGTCGCTGGTGCTGGACGTTCTGATCTGGCTGTGGTGGGAGTATTGACATCGTGGAGTATGTCAAGGTGGGTCTGGTTGCACTGGTGACACTTAGCCTTGAGATAGCACTGAGCAGCGAGGTGATTTCTGCCACATCTCCAACAGCGCCTCCCACTTTTGATCCAGGATACTCTTTGGTCAGTGGAAAACTTCTTAAATTCTGGACACTGATTGAAATAATGCTGAATATCATCACAAAAAGGGCAGTACTTTTTAGGTTTCTCTAATTTAGTGTTAATCTGAGGTCTGACTTGTGATGAAAACTCAGGTGACTTAGGAGCAGGGTCAGAACCAAGCAGAACCATAGTAGAGCGTGCACTAACCTTCTGCTGTTTGGGCTTAAGGGGCCTCTGTCGGTCGTCATGGAGAGGTCGTGAGTGAGAATACTGAAAGTCTTCATCCTGAATGCGGACTTCATATTCAAGCCAGTCAGAGAAGTGCACTAAGGTTGGAATTGGTGTGCGGATGGGGTCAATGTAGCGCTTGAACTGTGCTCTGAGTTCGTGAGGCAGCTTAGACAGAAGTCGCGATGTGTGTGACCCACATTCCAACTCAGTCCTGCCATCTATGCCTAGTTGCTCTAACATGCCGACCAGGGCTCGTACTTTGAGACCAAAGAGACGAAAACTTCGATTGTCCCCACTTCGGATTGGAGGCTCGGCCAGGACTTCATTGATGCGCTGCAGGGCAAGTTTGTGAGGCTGCCCATACATTTCAGTCAGTGAAGCCATTGTCTTTGAGTACGGAGTTGGACTATTACTATAAGAGTCTGCAATGAGCAGAGCATCTTCTAACTTCAGATGATCGACCAATATCTGGTATTTAAATCGCTCAGTTGCATCTCTGGGCAAGATATTCTCAAGAGCTATCTTAAGCCTAGCAAACTGTCGTGGATCGTCATCAGTGAAACATGGAATTTGAGGCTTGGGTCCTCTGTATGTAGCCTCTACAGAGGATGTCTCGTGAGGGAGGGTGTATGGCTCAACATACTGTGGCGTATTCTGAAACCCCTCCTCATATGAAGGCAAGTAGGATAACGGAGGCGGTGGAGGTGGAGGTAACCACTCGTCAGGTGGAGGAGGAGACAGATGCCCACTCGTTGGACTAGTCAGTGTATCAGGCCACGGTGGGAGATCATCCACTGGTGCTCTGATATTGCGACTGGGAGTGGATGTTTGCTCCGGAGGATGATAAGGAATGTATGAGGTGGCGCTGTCCTCAAACTGAGCAGAATGCCTTTGGGTGATGCGCTGAGACTGAGGTGCTGATCCCAGGGAGAGAGATGTGAACAGGTTTTGCATATCTCGCCTGAGCTGATTGTTCTCTTCTTTCATCTCCTGCAAAGCTGACATGACTGCTTCAGAACTGAGATGTTGAGATGAAGGTCTTGGAGCAGGATACTGAGCAGCTGCTCCCTCGATGGAGTGGTCATGGAGTGTGGGAGAAGGATGATGACGTGGCGGGAGAGTCACCAGGAAGTCATCAAGATATCGAGGCCGGCGGACATTGCGAGGGGGACGTGTGTTAGCCATTATAGAGCTGAGGAAACTGAGTATCCGGCTCGAAGGACCATGTGAAGGAGGTGTTGGGAAGGAGACCCAAACTTGTGACCTCAGGAAAGGACTGTATACAGGATTTAAACACTCTCCTCAGTCTCCCCAGGTTGTCCGGCCAGAACAATAATGAAGGCGAATTTTCATTCTCATGCCACTCTTTAATTAGTCGTGGGGTTCATGGTTCATGGTTTCTATAACATAAACAGAATAAGCATTATAAGTGAGGATAATAAAAATAACAGAAACAACAAACAAACTATGTATGAAATAAGCTTAACGTCTTACTGCTGTGCATATACGTATCACATAATTATGAATGATAAATGACATAACAGCGTTATAAAAAACACGCCTTGAACTGGCTAAAACTAAAGCTCGGTTTCGCTAAAGAAACGCCGATCGGGCCAAACAGAGGAGAAATACAGATGCGCACGCATCACAAAGCAGAGCAAGGGCCGCGTAACACCATTACCCGTGGTAGAAACATCCCACACACTCACACTACAGCAGAGCAATTACCTATGCAATCATTATAACGAGCTAACACCAGCACACGATCAAACCTACACACAGATTCATGACGAACTTAGCATCAATAGGCTAAACGAAAATATTATGAACAATTATTGCTAGAAATACAACAACAGACAACACATATGATATTTACTCACATCCGCAGGGACGCATGAACACATGGAACATGTGTAGAACCGAGATGAAATCCGATCGACACAGGGAACAGAGAACGGAGAACGGAGCGGAGCGTGTGTCTGCGAGAACTGCTACCTGCACTCTGACCCAGCATAAAGTTTAGCTGACTCCTGATTGGTGGAGAAAGAGGATGGTCAGCTGTGATTGGCCGAATGGTTGCTGGGCCGTTGCTAAGGGCTAGTTTCTCAGATACACACTGAACACAATATATAATACAAATACACATACATATAAGTGACCCTTATTAACAGTAGCAGTTGATCAGGTGAGGATAGTTGCTTGTTGGCAACATGCGCTCAAAACTTCCTTTTCTGCTCATTCAGGTGTCACTAAGACATAAGAATGTATCCTTAAACATGTCTTCTGACCCAGTGGCGGCTCCTGACAAATTTCTCAGAGGGGGCAACTGTTCTGATGATGACTTAGGTGACCAGTTACATGGGAAAACTAATAGGCAGCAAGACAACATCTTGTTATTTTCTGCTCAACTTACATAGCAATACCAAATGTAATGACTACAGGGAAAAGTTCCATCCAGGAGTGTTCAACCAATAAAATGACCTTGGCTCAACAAATGAAGATCAACAGAGAGATAAAGTGTCAATCAGTTTACCTTCAAGATTTTGTGCAGCTTAACTGTCTTTAAGTGCAAATGAAAGTGCATGTATTCAACAGTGAACTATAAATACAAATCTAATATCTGGCCAATTGAATAGATTTGCAAAAATGAACATATTGCCCGAAAGCAGCATTTGAATGAAAAGATAACGATTAAAAACCAACACAGAGACAGAGACTCAGAATGACAGTGTCACTTAATTACTTATGTTGAAATTTTGCTCGTCTCTCTTTCAGAGCAGCAAAGTGATCAACAACCCTGTCATTTAAATCAGGCATGTTCCTGACTAGTTCCCTCTCCATGGAGAGCATGGCCGGTGCATTCAGATGCTCCTGGCCCTTTGCATTGTACAGGAACGTCTTGATTCTCTTCAGTGTTGACAAACGGCGCTCAGCCTCAGCCGTCGTCATGAGAATGTTCAACAGAGCCACAGTCTCAGAAAATGTCTCTTGGAAATTTTATCTCTGCAGAACCTGCTACAGTGCCAGAGCAGCACAGCAGCCCTTGAACTGTGGATTCTCACAGATGAGAGACACTTCTGTCCTGAGCTTTGCCTTGTTCAGCATGGGATATGCCCTCACAGTGGCATTCAGAGCCTCCACAGGAAATGTATGGCAGTGCTGCTCAAACATCTGTGCCTGCAGCAGTGTGGCACTCACAAGGTGGTCGGTGAAGGAGAACCTTTGTTTGGCGTGAGCTAGGACTGTGTTGCAGATCTGCCTTGACAGCTTCTGCTTCTCCTCTTCTCCCAAGGCTCTCCTTGGTCTTGTGCTTCCTGTCGCTAGTTCCTGCTGCTGTTGAGACGAGTCTCTGAGGGCAACAGATCAACAGTGTTAGCACATGAAGATATGAGAGCCTGCTAGCATTTAGAAAAGACAAGAACATGCTCATTTCAAAACACTCATATTTACCTAGCTGTTAGTAATAATAGGATGTAGCTTTACTTTATGCACATACAGTCATCAGCCACTTCATTAAATACACCTGTACCATCAAATCCAATCAATACAACAGCTGCTAGAACTTCTGCTTTTACAAAGCTTCTACATTTTCAGCTCTGACATTGTCAGAAAGTGATAATTCTGCTTTATCTTTATTATTGATGCTGCAGTGGGTGGTGGTGGTGGTGGTGGTGGTGGTGGTGGTGTACTGAACTCTATTATCTTGAAAAGTGTTTGTAATATTTTTTATGTTAATGGGGTGGACAAAATATTAGGAACACCAGTCAATATAATGCAGTCTAATCCTCCACAATCACCCACTATGACTTCAGGAATAAACAAAGTAGAATTATCACCTTATTGACATCAACAAAAACTGAAAATGTATAAATGCCATTGATGCAGATTTTATAGCACAGCTATTTTTTGGATTGTATTAAGTTCCACATGTGCACCTAATAAAGAGGCCAGTGAGTGTATTTCTTTATGACGAGGTTCAGCATTGAGAAGGACTGAACAATATGATTTGATCTTACCTTAATGCCTGCACACTGCTTGTGAAGGTCTGGAGGACAAGCTTGATGGAGACTGCATCAGTGTCCTTCTCCTGCAGCTGCTGGTTCAGCATGTCAACGTGAGGCATGATGTGATGAACAAAGTGAAAGTCGTCATCCTGCAGCCTCCTCAGGAAGCAGATGCCTCCCTCACTGTGGTGCTGTCAAATGAAGCCGATGTCCTGATGGGTTCAAAACACTGCATGAGCTCATCAAGTTCTCCTGCACAGTGTTGACGATCGTGCTGTTGAAGTTCCATCTTGTTGATGAAGCTCTTGGCAGCCTTCTTTCAACAATCTGCTCAAGTCTGCTGGTGCGTTTTGGTGACCGGCTATAAAAAGTTGCAAACCGCACAGGTCCGAAAAGAAAACTGTCAGTGCTGGACGTGAGAAGTGGCCTGCTGCATGATCACATTCAGCTCATGTGCATATCAGTGCACATAAAGGGCATTTTTACAATGCTCCGCACCTTGTGCTGCACACCAGCCCGCTCTCCGCTCCCCGTCATGTGTCGGTTCTTGCTCACCTCATCGTTTGACGACGAACCGCTGGCCTGGAGCTCTCATCCAGCTGTGCTGGATGTTCACCCGCCCAAACGAAGAAAACCTCACACAACTGTCCATGTGGGTGTTAGAGGACTTTTCAGACAGATCGTGCATGTCGGTGACTCCTGTAGTTGTCCATGTTGTCTCCGTGCTGCCAGCAGGTCCAACAGTCTGCAGGGCAGCACCATGATGCGTTCACTGCTTCACAGCCTGCTGGCCAGGTTTTCCGCTCACAGCAGCTCCGCCAAAATCCCCGCTTATATGATCTCCCCCCTTTGGTAGACACTTGTTTGATGTTTAAATTTGGTCTAGGAGGTCCGAATTGTTTCGTTACCAATTT
Source organism: Dascyllus trimaculatus (assembly GCA_024666655.1). Taxonomy (NCBI): domain Eukaryota; kingdom Metazoa; phylum Chordata; class Actinopteri; family Pomacentridae; genus Dascyllus; species Dascyllus trimaculatus. Next base: position 28,178 of record JAMOIN010002142.1, read on the forward strand.
ATCTTCGTTCCTACGTCGACTGAAAAGGACTTGTTTCAGTGAAAGGATGGGTTGCATCGTCCACTCACCGCCATGCTGACCTCGAACGTCACCAGCGCGGTGTGGTGGCTGAGCTCCTCCGGCTCTGCTCACATGAAGATGACGAAAGCAGGTTAGGGCGAAACACTGAAACACTGTGGAGGAAAATGAGAGAAGAAAATCTCTCCTTTTTCCCCTTTGGTGGGGCGTCGCCCGATAGCCCTGAAGATCAAACCGCCCACCACAGATGACAGCTGATGGGATGTGTTTTTGCAAAAGTTCCCCCCTGTGAACTTGTGGGTCCAAGCAAAACCAGTGTTATCTCCATTCCTGCTGCTGCTGAGCCATTGAACATGTCGTTGTGTTGCAGCGTTGATCCACTGCCCAGAACAAAGTCTGGTCACCAGTTTTCTGTTGACTGTGATGTGTGCTTCCTTTTTGTTTTCCACAATCAGTGCAAAAGCCTAAAGCTGATGAAACTGATTAAGTTCTTTACCTCCTTTGGGCTACTACTAATGGTAGAGACTGACCAGAGAACCATTTTCCTCTCTGAGACCTTTAAAGAGACTTTGCAGTCTTTGCTTGTTTCACTCAGTGTCCTGTCCCCACCATAGAGTCACAATGTGCACTTAAATGATGGCACCAGACTCTGAAGGAGTGGATGTTGAGGAAGTTCTGTGATGACAGAGAAGAACTGAGATGATGGTTGACTTTTGGTTTTCTTGGGTTCATCCAGACTAAACTTTGATTTGGTCACGATGAGCTGAAAGAGCAGTTCAGTGGTAGTGTCATTATTGGTTCTGCTCTTACGCCCAGTTTTTCAGGTGTTTATGTTGTGGAAACTAAAGTGTCTGCTACAGATTGTGTCCACCACCCTCCTGAGTGCAGAAGACAAACATGCTTGTGCCACATCAACATGTTTAAGTCCTGTCATTCCAGAGAAACTGGCCAAGGTCCCCCAGAGAATATACCCTGGATGTGATCTGCTTCTTTGGTTTGTGTGGACTCCATGTGTGATGATGGTTTGTCAGTGTCCTCTGATAGCAGCAGTGTGGAAGGTTGTCTGACTGTGAATCCATCTAGTGTAGATTGTCATGTGTTGTACTTTGATGAAGGTCAGTGAGCATTTGATGCAGCACACAGTGATGGTGTTTGGGATGAAGAACATGAGCAGCACTTTCCAGCACATGATGTAAGCAGTGTTGAGGGATGTGCCTGATCGTAATGTTTGCCTTGATGATGTGCTGGTTACTGAAATGACAGGGCTGAGTGTGTTGGTAGTTTGAAAATAATGAGGCAGTGTCTTGTTGAAGCGTGTTGACTGTTTGTTAAGTGTGAGTTGAGTGAGGCTTTGTTTCCCTCCATGGAGAAACAGGTTGTTGATGGGCAGGTGTGTTTGTTGGATCCAGTAGTTGCAGGTTTGTGGTCCGATCCAGTGTTGACTGATGATGTACAGTTGACAGGATAGTCCAGGTGTTTTTGTGGGAACTTGTGAGAAGTGATTGGTCCTGTTTCCCAACCTGTGTGTTGTGTTGTGTTTGTGTAGAATGATGAATGTTGCCTTGAGTGGTGCTAAATGTGTCCTGTGTGGTGCTGGTGTTTGAAGTGCTTATAACTTGTCTCTTGTATTGAAGGTAGAAGTTGATGGCGGAGCTTGTGGAAGTGCTGGTGTGATGTGGTTTTATTTAGTGACAGGAGAGGTGCCTGGTGGTTTGAGAGTTGGGCTGAGAAGTTGTGATGTGGGGATGCGTGAGTGGTTGGTCCTGGCATGAAGCATGGTGGAGCAGGACGGAGGTGTGAGGTGTGAGCAGGAGAGCAAGGTGGGTGTGCTTCCAGAGAAGATGGTTAAAGTGGTTGATATGTGGTGTTAGTGATGAAATGAAGTGTGGACGTTGTTGTTGTTGAGGTGATTTGATGTTTGTGCTTGTGTTGGCAGAAGAGAAATGACGAGTGTGTAGACGGAGGCCCAGGACAAGAGGACAAGAAGGGTATGATGTGAAGATGTGAGTGGTGGTGAGGTGGGGCACGGTGAGAGGTTTGTTGCGTGAGAGGAGAGAGTGATTGAGTTTGTTTGTGGGTGATTTAGTGTGAGTGAGTGAGTTTGTGTGTTGTGATGGAGCATGTGAATGATGAGAAATGGTGTTATTTTGTTGTGTGAATAAGCATGAGGTAATTTTTTGTATTTTTCTTCCTCCAATTTGCTATTTTTGAGCAGTGAGTTAGTGTGAATGGTGTAATTGATGTGTATTTGTAAATGTGATGTAATTTGAATTAATGTGCTTGGTTAATGTTTTTTTTTTTTTGTGGTGACTAACATGATGTTGTGTCTCTTGTAGAAGTTCCGGTTATATTGAAGAGTAAGCAGCGGTGGTCGAGTGGTAGTGGCGGTGGATGGAGAGCTGGAGGTGGTGGGTTCGAATCCTGAGCTTGGACAAACTTTTGTTAAAAAATGTGTGCATTTGTGGAAAAAAAGGGGAAAAAAGCAAAAAAAAAATCTTTTCTCTCTCTCTATCTCTATCTCTATATCTCTCTCCTCGCTTCCACCCTTCCTTGGATGTTGCCATTCTTGCTTCCGCCCACTGCCTGGTCCGTGTTTTTCACCATCATTCGCTCCATCTGCCTGTATTCGCCCTCGAGCCAACTCGAACCGATGCCTTCACGCTTCAGAGTTACCACCCCAGTGTATTGAGCTATAGCCAGTTACACTGAGCTCTACTTGGAACTTGTACTTATGCCACAGAAGCAAGCAAGCAAGTGGTGAAAGCAGAAAAAGGGATTCCAGTGGGATTTGATCTAGGAACCTTCCAGTTGCGAGACATAGTATCTTGCCTCCACACCACTGGTGTACACAGGAAGTGAGTGTTTGATTTGTGTTGATGATGGCACCAAGAGGCTTTGAAGAGGGTGAAAATGAGTTCCAAAAGTGGATTTGAACCAGGGATCTCCTGTATGAAAGTTATAGATCTTTCCTCTACCCCAACTCATCAGACGCCAGTATTATGATTAGTTTGTGCTCAAGATGGCACCAAGAGGACAAGCTGTAAGACAAGTCCAAAAGTGGATTTGAACCAGGGATCTTTCACATGAAAGGCACAGATGTTTCCTCTGCACTAACACATCACATGGCTTTGCTGTCATCAGTTTATGTTGATGATGACACCAACAAACCCAGGTGAACACCTGTAAAACAAGTCCAAAAGTGGACTTGAACCAGGGATCTCCTGCATGAGGGGTAAAACATCTTTCCATTACACCAACATGTCACATGGTAGCACAAACTTCACTTTGGTAGCTTGATCATGGTACCAAGAGGACAAGCTGGAAAAGAATTCCAAAAGTGGATTTGAACCATCAACCTCCAGCATAAGAGCTGTATATTTTATCGGTACACCAACACATCACACAATATTACCTGCATTAGTTTGTTTTGATGATGGCATCAACAAAGCCATGTGAAGAGCTGTAAAACAAGTCTAAAAGTAGACTTGAACCAGGGATCTCCTGCATGACAGGTGGAGTTCTTTCCTCTACACCAACATGTGTTGCAGTTTTAGGAGCTTCAGTTTGTCTTGATGATGGTACCAAGAGGACAAGCTGCAAAAAAAAGTCCAAAAGTGGATTTGAACCATGAACCTCCCACATAAGAGGTATGGATTTTTCCTCTACACCACCACACATGATGAGACTGCTGACTTTTCGCTTGTATTTCTAATGGAACAGTGAAGACAAAGTGAAAAAAGAGCTCCTTGGGTGGATGTGAACCAGGGACCTTCTGCATGAGGAAGCATAACAGTTTCCTCTACACCATCGTCTGTGACAAAGCTGATGTTTCGTTTTGTTCTTATCATGACACCAGGAAGCCTGTTGGTGAACAAAGTTTTAAATGCTGCCTTGGGTGGATTTGAACCACAAACCTTGATGAAAAAAAAGAACAGGAAAGCTGCAACACTTCCTCTACACTACAGAAGAAAGTTGGATGTGTGTTCAACTTATCCTTGTCTTGTAGAGTCAGACCATCATTGTGTTGAATAGTTGGACTGAAAACACTGTTGAAAGATGGAAACATTTCAGTGTCCACCAACCTTCATTCAATAATGTTGCTACTACCAACGTGATGCTACATCTTTCTGTTCCACACAGTAAAAAATGACATGGGTTGGATTTGATCCTGTAATAATATGATTGAAAGTCAGGTGCTTTACCCTCAAAACCACCATGACAACGTGGAAAGACCACTTGTCTTTCTCAGTCCTTGTCATGTCCATGAACCTGTGCCTCATGGTCAAGTCTGATCTCACGTGGACATGTTTTGGAAACTTGTGCTTGAGCTCAGAGGCAGCACCTCAGTACTCACAGGAGTTACACTCATGGACATTGGACAGGTGTGAGAGATGAAGAAGACAAGATTTGATCGTTACTTCATGCTGGAGCCCCAACATGACCTGCTTGGTTGTTGACATGGAAGTTAAAAACCACTTTGTAGTTACCAGCAGCAGGATTTGATCCAGGACCTCCATCAGCAAAGCACAACTCTGAGGGTCATAAATAAAACCACCATGCCACTGAGTCCTATTGGTGTTGATGGAGTCTCTTTGCATGCTTTTCACTTTGGATGTTAGTGCTGAAAAGTCTCTGACTGTGGTCAGATTCCAGCCCACAGTCTCTGAGTTCCCAAACACTTGTAGATCACCCTGACCTACAGGCTCACATAGCTGAGCTGCTTTCTGGATACTGATCAGTCTTTACTTCGGGTGTTAGACTTTAAAAGTTCCAGACTCTCTTCGGACATGAACTCACAGTCTCTGAGACTATGAGCACCTCTCTATCATGCTGAACTATCAGGACACACTTCTGAAATGCTTTGGGGCTGTTTTCAGTCTTTAACTTAGGAGTTGAAAATCCCTTCTAGGACCTGAACCAGATTTTGAAACCTCAAGCCATTGTCCACCTCTCTGTCCTGTTGGACAGACACTTCAACCAACCTTCATGACTGACTGAGGAGAATGAGGAAATGTACTATGGTATTAAAATTACTCAATGCAGCACTAATTGGACTGAAAGAAATGAACAAAGTCATGTGTAAAATGGTTTAGTAGCTGTAGGGATAAAAAAGAGTCACACATTTCCAGTTTAGAGTTAGCAGTGGTATTTAGTGAAGACAGTTTATTTGCCATCATGTCATTTCAAAATCATCATGTACACACATTTGTCTCTGTTATGACCCAGCCTCTCGGGTCAGCTGGGTGCAACAAAACAAAACAAACCAACAGATGTTATTGGTTGGGTCAAGCAGTTTATTGCTTAGTGACAAAGTTAACAAACTTTGATACAAGTGATGATACAAGTCAACAGAGCGAGTGGCTGTTTGTAAAATTAACAAACCACGTAAAAGCAAACAAAGGTTAACAGAGTTATCAAACTAGATGAAGAAAAACAAACAACCTCTCCACTAAATTAACAGCTGCCACCCAAAACTATAATTCACACAGACAAGGAGCTTCTTCACTAAAATGACTGCAGCTAACTGAAGTTACAATCAAGACACAAGACACAAGAGGCACCAGGGCCAACTGTTCACATTAGATCCCAGCCACCCTGACTCAGGGTTTGGTTGGGGATTTATCTTCTCCAGGTGTGATGTTGGCTGCAGGTGGTTGGATGAAGGTGTAGTTAACCAGGCGGTGGCCCAATCAGACGGGTCGGGAGGCGGGGAGAACAAAGGCTGGAGTGCAGGTGTTCAGCTCCAGGCTCATCAGCTGAGATGATGGCAGCTGGGGCTCTGGATCAGGCCTCAACCAGCCACAGCATCTCCCCACAAAACGGCCTCAAAAGTCAGCTGGCCGCTGGTCATCCTACAACACCAGCAGGAGCCCGTCGATGGCTGCAGTGATCCTGGTGACACTACAGTGTCTAAGAGTGAAGTTAGTGAATATTTGTGTGGCGTCTATCTTCACTGTTTCAGCGGTTTTGCAATTTGCAGACGGTCCCTGGACACTCGTCACAGCCGGCTGAACATAGACACCAATGTTAATTGTGCAGCTTGATAGACAACTACTTTTGATAAAAACTTACCTTGTAGCACATTGTCTACCTTCCAATGATGGGAAAGAGGCATCGCTTATGCTTTGACAACGGATCGCTAATGAGTTATTGATCGCGGAAGTCTGAATCTGTGAATTTCTTTCCAACTTTACTGAACTAAGTCGACTTTATTCTCAACATGACATTTTTCTCGAAGTGCATGATGGAAAAAAATCTACCTCTTATCATTTTGTTTTTCTCATGAGTGACCCTAATACTCTGCTGTAATTTTCACCTTACAGGACTTTTAAACTTTATAACACCCCTCTAACTCCACCCCACTTGGTACAGTCCGGGCTCCTCTTCCATCCATCTCATTGGATTCTCCCCTCCTCCCTGTTTGCTCACATGACCTTTCACCTGGCCAGGTTGAAATGGAAGCACATGCTGCAAACGTTGGGGTCACTTCAGTGTGACATCAAGTCATGAGCCTGGATTTGAATGTGGAAATAAATGAGACTGAACGTGCTCGCTCACTTCTCCTGGTAACTTGTAAATCATTTCAGTGAATTAAGCAGTTGACTTGACACGTTGGTCTTCCCCTTGTAGTCGTCCTCAGGTGTTCCTCATAAACTGGTCAAAGAGGTGGAGTCTCTGTCAGACTTTAAAAGTCGCAGACTCTCTTCGGACATGAATCCTCAGTCTCTGAGACTATCAGCACTGCTCCATCATGCTGACCTATCAGGACACACCTTTAAACTGCTCGTGGGGCTGATTTCAGTCTTTAATTTGGGAGTTGGAACTCAAAACTCTTCAAACTTAATAAAGAACTGAACCACAGACTGAAGCCTCAAACCACTGTTGACTTCTCTGACCAATTGGGTCACATGTTTATGCTTCTTTCTGGATACTTTCCAGTCTTTACTTTGTGCATTGGGCGTCGAAATTGATCAGGTCACCTGGGGATCCAACCCACAACCTCAAAATGCCACTGATCAATCAATCAATCAAACTTTATTAAGGACACAAAACAAAAAAACAAAAGCGTCCCAGCGATAAGATGAACAGATCTTAACATTCTATACATACATTGATAAATCAAGTTTCTTATCACAGCAGAGCAGGAAGGAACACCAACACTGACAAACATCATACTAGCACTACATCTTCTTGGGGCTTTCAGCAGCAACCTCATACTGTCATTGTCGGCCACAGTCAGTCTCTGGAAGCTGGCTTTTTCGGAATGGCGCCACAAATGGGCAGTTTACAGAGGATCAATCAATCAAAGTACTTTATTAATCCCAAGGGAAATTACAACACAGTACAGTAGGATGTAAAAAGAGACGTCTTGACAACCTGTGTACACATGCTACATTTGCAAACTGGCATATTTGCTTGTGCATACAACTTCCAACACTGTCTGTATATGTCCTTGTCGTGTGTGTAAGATCACTGGTTCTGTAGTGGCCCAGGTATTTAATCTCATCACACACTTTGAGAGCAGGATCAGCCAAAAGAATTCAGGAAAGACTCATTTTCTGTCTTCTTTACTCCATTCTGTCAGTCTTCATTTTCAGTATCGAACATCAAAACCCAGAAAGAAACCGATGATTGTTGAAACCAAAAGTCTCACTTGTTGTTCCTGATGGCAGACTTCTAAATGAACCGTACGACTCAGGATTGAACCAACTGATCACAGTTTAATCTGAGTTCACTTTCATGATTTACTAAGTATAATGAGGTAAATAAGTTACGGTAATAAAATACTCAATGCAGAAAAATGTCTGCTGTGACTGTTTCTATCCTACTGTTCCTGTAATACAGTAGAAAATGTCATTAATTTATATTCACATGCATTTATGTGAAACCAGGATCAGAGCTGCTAAAATACAAGCAACACCTGACCTTAATATGAAGGTACTTGACTAAAAGCTGGGAGTAACGGTTGTTATTGGTTGGGTAAAGCAATTTATTGTGCAGTGTGGATGTTTTGTTGTGGAGCTTAGTTTGAAGAGCGTGTGAAACAGTGTTGTGTGTTTAAATGAGTGAAACGATTCATTGAAGTCAAGCTATTTGCTTGCTAGCAGCTCGTTCAGGTCATTGCTAGTAATACTCTAATCCGGTGGAAATGACCTCGAGTGTTCATGGAGCCGTTTGTGGTGTTGTACATATCATCACAAGGTGTGTTGGGAATAAGTCCAACAGTGAGGGAGGCAGGCTTCAGTCCAGTGTTTAAGCTACTGATCAGAATTATTGTGGAGGCTGGTAAAGAGCGGTAAGTGAATGGGAGTCACAGCGCGCATGAAGATGAGTGGATTATTTGGTGGCTGACATTGATGCTATTTTGTGTCGTGGCATATTGATACAGGCCTAAATGCTATGTAATGCCAGCAATGCAATATACTGACCTGTAGAGAAACAAAACGAAGCATCTTTTTAAAATTTGCACTGCTACTGCATCTGTACAAGACTGTGCTGGTGTCAGCAGCTGCCATACACACGGGAAGATGCCCAGTAGCCAACAGAAGTGAGTACACCCCTGTGTAATGTCACCCACATGTGAAATGATTCCAAACTTTCTTTGACGACAGAGTCAGGTCCCCTGGTGCTGGACGATTCCCCATTTGTGGAGAAATGGATGCCGCTGCCGCTTCAACCTCTGTGGATCATCAGGACACAGTTCATCCTCTCAGCACAAACACCGTCCTGATCATCACCATCTGCACAGAGAGGAAGAAAGAACAGAGGAGATCAGTGAGCAGCTGGTGAGATGTCCATCAACATCTCATCTGGTCCTCAAACACCAGCTGACAAACCAACCTGGGGGCTGTCAGTCAACACATCTGGAAAGAGGCACACACAAGGACACAGATCCAGATGTGACTGCCTGCTCTGGACAAAGACCACATGGCTACTAAATGTAATGATGCTGCTGTGAAATAAGAGCCAGAGGTTTGCAGGCTTCAGTCTCACTGATCTCAGAGCTGTGACAAACATTAAACTGATCAGCTGATCACTGTTGAAATGAGAAACAGTGAGATCAGATCTGATGGACACCTTGATGAAGGAGGACCACTGTCTCTGGACATCTGGAAGGCTGTCAGCTGGAAACAGCTTTATTTCCTCAACAACAACAGTCACCGTCACATCAACTCAAACACATGATGGCAACAATCTTCTGGCTCATGTGATTGGCTGACGGCCGTCTCTCCGTTTCTGTCCTGAAGTCTGAGAATAGAAGCTTTATTGTCATTGCACAGCAAGATACAATCAAACTTTGTTTGGCAGCGATCCTGTACAGCAGCTACATATGTGCAAAAAAAATCTATTAAAACAGTGTAGATGAAAACATGTCTATAAAAGTCTAAGGTGGAGATTTGCAGACACTGTGCTTTGGTACCGACTGTTTTTGGTAGAAACTGAATGTAACCTTCTACTGACATCACACTTTGCAGGCTGCAGTCTGGACTCTCCACAAGATCATTCAGATGCTTCACTGCTGAATCCTGAAGGTTATTCCATCTCAGGTCCAGATGTTCCAGATGGGAGGGGTTGGACTTCAGAGCAGAGACCAGAGAGTCACAGCTGATCTCTGACAAACTGCAGTTCATCAATCTGAATGAAGAATAAAAGACGAAGATCAAATCAGTGATGATCCATCAGATGTGTTCAGGTTCTGAATGTGCAGCTCAACATTACTTTGTTTTCCTCTCTAAAATCAACAGAGTGACTTTGTCCTTCTGTTATTGTGGGTCATCATCACGTCAGCCTTCTACACACATCATCCAAACGTCAGCTCAACATTCATCCGCCTCTTCATGTTCAGCATCACATCTCTTCCTTCTTTCATTTATTCCATCACCACCTCCTTCTGTGTTTGGCAGCTTTCTAGTTTTGTGTCATTAAAATGTTCAAGTGTGTCTTCAAACAACATTCTCATGGCATCTGCACATCACAGAGGGATTCGGATTCCTGCCGTCCACACTGACTCAAGTGTTCTCTTCCTAACACAACTCCACTGTCAGGAATCATCAGCTCAGCTCTCACTAACATGAAGCTAATCAAGTGAGAGTCCAAAGTTACACACTGTTGAGAACTAAACTCCCTCTTTGAGTGACTGTGGTTCCACTGCAGCTCAGCACCAACACTGTGGAAACACAAACATCCTGACTGGATGTGTGGAGCTCAGACTGCTGAAGCCTCACATCACTTTAACATCAGCTTTACATTCACACACACAGCAGGACTGTGGATTTTGTCCTCCATCTTGGAACACTGCAGTCAGCTGATCAGCAGATATATTAACAGTCCAACAATCTGAAACATCTTCAGTGTGTTTTCAGGAAAACTGTGAAAACCAAAAACTTCACTGAAGGATTTGAGGTTAATGTACTGAAAAGCCAACAGCAGTCATTGAACTGACCTGAGAGTCTTCAGTTTACAGTTTGGACTCTGCAGTCCAGCAGAAAGATGCTGCACTCCTGAATCCTGCAGGTTGTTCCAGTTCAGGTCCAGTTCTTTCAGACTGGAGGACGGACAGCTGAGGACTGCGGACAGAGCTGCACAGCTCCTCTCTGACAGCTTACAGGCGCTCAATCTGAGGAAACACAGAAGAACAAAGTTTTTTCATTTATTCTGGTCATGAAATTCAGCAGTGCATGAATCAGTGTTTGCAGCAAAACCAACTCTGTTGACTTACTCAGCTTTGCTGGAGGCTTTGATCACTGGCAGCAGCCTCAGAAGAGCCTCCTCTGAAGCAGAGTATTTCCTCAGGTCAAACTCATGTAGATCTTCTCCTGACGACAGTAAGATGAAGGCCAGAGCTGACCACTGAGCAGGAGACAGTTCATCTGTGGACAGACGTCCTGATCTCACGGACTCTTGGATCTCCTCCACTAGAGAAGCATCCTTCAGTTCATTCAGACAGTGGAACAGATTGATGCTTCTCTCTGCAGACACATTCTCACTGATCTTCTTCTTGATGTAATTGCTTATTTTCTGATTGGTCTGTGAGCTGCTTCCTGTCTGTGTCAGCAGGCCTCCTAGTTTCTCCTGATTGGTCGGCAGTGACAGACCCAGGAGGAAGCGCAGGAAGAGGTCCAGGTGTCCGTTTGGACTCTGCAAGGCCTCGTCCACAGCTCTCTGGTAGAACAGTGTTGGATCAGCTTTCTCTCTGAACAGTTTAGACCGCAGAAATGTTTGTTGTTCTTCCAGCAGGTTGATTCCATACTTGATGAAGGTCTGATGGACATGATGAGCAGCCAGAAACTCCTGAACACTCAGATGGACGAAGCAGAACACCCTGTCCTGGTACAGCCCTCTCTCCTCTTTAAAGATCTGTGTGAACACTCCTGAGCACACTGAGGCTGCTCTCACATCGATGCCACACCCTGTCAGGTCTGACTCATAGAAGATCAGGTTTCCTTTCTGCAGCTGCTCAAACGCCAGTTTTCCCAGAGACTCAATCATCCTCCTGCTGTCTGGACTCCAGTGTGGATCTGTCTCAGCTCCTCCATCGTACTTGACCTTCTTGACTTTGGCCTGAACCACCAGGTAGTGGACGTACATCTCAGTCAGGGTGCTGGGCAGCTCTCCTCCCTCTCTGCTTCCCAGCAGCTCCTCCAGAACTGTAGCAGTGATCCAGCAGAACACTGGGATGTGGCACATGATGTGGAGGCTTCGGGATGTCTTCATGTGGGAGATGATCCTGCTGGCCTGCTGCTCATCTCTGGATCTCTTCCTGAAGTACTCCTCCTTCTGTGGGTCGGTGAACCCTCTGACCTCTGTTACCATGTCAACACAGTCAGGAGGGATCTGACTGGCTGCTGCAGGTCGTGTGGTTATCCAGAGGTAAGCAGAAGGAAGCAGCTTCCCTCTGATCAGGTTTGTCAGCAGCACATCCACTGAGGTGGACTCTGTCACATCAGTCAGGATCTCATTGTTGTGAAAGTCCAGAGGAAGTCGACACTCATCCAGACCATCAAAGATGAACACAACCTGGAAGTCTTCAAACCTGCAGATTCCTGCTTCTTTGGTTTCACTGAAGAAGTGATGAACAAGTTCCACCAAGCTGAACTTTCTCTCCTTCAACACATTCAGCTCTCTGAAGGTCAATGGAAACATGAAGTGGATGTCCTGGTTGGTTTTGTCTTCAGCCCAGTCCAGAGTGAACTTCTGCGTTAACACCGTTTTCCCGATGCCGGCCACGCCCTTTGTCATCACTCTTCTGATTGGTTGATTTTTTCCAGATAAGCCTTTAAAGATGTCTTCTGGTCTGATGCTTGTTTCTGCTCCGTTTGTCTTCCTGGATGCTGCTTCAATCTGTCTGACCTCATGTTCTTCATTGACCTCTGCAGTCCCTCCTTCTGTGATGTACAGCTCTGTGTAGATCTCATTCAGGAGGGTCGGCTGTCCTGCTTTAGCGATGCCCTCAAACACACACTGGAACTTCTTCTTCAGGTCACGTTTAAGTTTACGTCCACAAACTGCAGCAGCAAGGTCTGAATGAAAACACAACAAATGAGATCAATGAATAAATGACAGTAAATATTGCTTCAGTTTATTCTCCTAAAGAATGAGTCTGTGAATATGAACATGATGTTGATCCAGAAGGTTCAGTCTTGATAGAAATCCTCTCACTGTTCTGCAGACGCTCAGCCAGCTTCTCCTGCTTCATCCTCCTCAGGAAAATCATTGTGATCTGCTGGAACATCTCTCTGCTGCTCCTCTGCTCTTCATCCTCCCTCTCCAACTCATCCTCCCTCTGACTCTCTGAGCATTCTGGGTAATCTGGACTCACAACCTTCTGCATCTTCTTCAGCTCCTTCTTCACAAAAGTCACCATGTTGTCCTCCAGCAGCTGGAACAGAGAAATCTGTGAACGAGCCTGTCAGAGTGAAACCATGGAGCCAAACATCAGATCCATGTTGGACACACCGACAGTCTTCTACAAAGAGCAGCATGGAGACGCCTGAACACAACACATGGAGAAGAACTTGTTGTTCAGGTACACACCATGAATATGGAGTCCAGGTGATGCTGCTGGACAGACGGAGCTGTGGGAACCTCTGAGCTCTGCTGGTCCACTCTGTGGATCAATCATCAACAGTTAGATCTCAGTACGTCCGTCCACACAGAGACAAACACCAGCTACAACACCATCAACGTCTTCAGGAGAAAATGGAACCAGTTCTCTCCATATTTAACCCTCATCATGTCTCCGCCCTCGCTGGGACGTGGACGTTCACAACAGACAGAAACACTTTGGATTTCAGAGCAGGTCGGACAAACACGTCGTACAAACTAGTTCTTTTCTAGAATAAGTGAATCTTTCTGACAGCTTACATCTGACCAGCAGATGGACGGAGGCCTTTAAAGGCAGTGAAATACTCCTTCGACTGGTCGCTCTTGAAGGACAGACAACTGGGTTCAGGACAGTCTGGTCTCTGCTGCTGGATCCTGAAGCAAAACCAGAACAAATAAAAACTGATGAAATATCTTCAAGCTGTGAATGAACACAACAACTAATTTTGTGTCTGAAACGTCTTTCTGTCAGTTTGACTGTCTCACCTTCCATCTGCAGATCGTCTGAAATTAGGAGGAATATCCTTTGACCAGTCACTCTTCATGGACACACAGCTGGATCCAGGTCCAGGTCCAGGTCCAGCAGAGTGTGGATGCTGCTGCTCTGGGCTTCAACACACACAGAGCTTGGAGTGTGAATGATGACAGCAGTGATGTGAGAGCTGAGCTGAGATGCTCACCTCACCTCTGAGCTTTGCTCTGGTTCTCATGCTCCCCACACAGAGATCTTTTCGAGGACGGGACTCCCTCCTCTCTGTCCTCACACTGATGCATGGCAGACAAACACAACAACCTGCTGGGAGAGTCACACATTATCCCTCCTCCTTCCTCTCAGTCACATGACAAACACACACAGCTCTGATTGGAGGAAACCGATCAAGCTTTGGACAGCTGCTTCACCTCCACAATAAATCACTCTTCTGACAGTTTCCATGTAGAGAAGAAATGTTGCACTTTGAGCTGCAGTCTCACATCTATGACATCCACAAAGGCTGTTTAAAGACACTCACTTCACGCTGCCTTTCTTTGGGGATCAGATCAGTTTACCCTTCTGTTCGACTGACTGTGAAAATCTCTTCAACATCTGACATGTTTCTCTTCGTCTGAGTCGACTACATCCAGTCAGAGGCTGCAGTGGCAGCTGCTAAAAAAGTGAATCATGTTACCTCAACGCTGCTAAATTCACATCCACCTCAGCTCCCAGAGTCGTTGGACCTTCATTCAGTTCCTTCCTTTCACAGGAAAGAGGAAACAGAAAATGATACCGTATTTGCTCGTTTCTGCCACTTTAGATTGAATCCACTCCCAAGCTATCAGGCGTCTTATCAGCTGAACTCACCAGAATCTGAGCGGAATTTTGTTCAGACACAAACACAGAGATTATTCTGGACTGCAGCTGCTTGTCAGTCCGTTTCCTCCTTCAGCTTCACACATGAATAAAGTTACAGACATCTGGAACAAGAGAAGCTCAACATGTTGGGAGGAGTTTTACTGCTTTCACCTCCTTTTCTTCTGCACTTTGACTTTATTGCAGTTGGCGTGAATATATGATGTTGCCCTCTGCCTCAGTCCAAAGCTCAGCTCACCGTTTGCTCTGTAATATTCAGATCTTTATCAGACTCTCCTGGTAGCTGCTGTTCTGCTGATATCTGCTGGACGAACAGAAGAACCGCACGATGCATGCACAGCAGCAGCTTGCTTCTAAAACTGGATTTTAAATGTGTGACTGAGTGAACCTGCTGCACGCTTACTACAAAGTCACTGGATGTGACTCTCAGGGTTAAACTGGGATTTCTGAGGAGGATCTGGTGCAGTGAGGTCGGCTCGCAGACTACAGTCCACCACAGACGGTGGAAATAGGAGGCATTGCTGGGAAGTAGCTCCAGCGTTCAGAGAATCTGGATGTCCAGAGAATCTGGATGTCCAGAGAAACCACAGCTGTTTGTCAGGAAGAAAGATTAACAGGTGGGTTTTCTAAATGTCTCTTGACAATTGACGAACCTCTAAAGATGATAACACACCCTGAATATCCAGGCCTGGACCTGAATGTAGCTGCACAGGGCTCCAGACTGTCTGCAGACCTGGAGGCTGCACTCTCAGGATTGGATTGGTTGTTTTTTTTATGGACCATAAGGACGTGTTCACAGTCTGAGGACTGTGGAGAAACACAGCAGAACGTTTCCTTGTTTATCAGGTTGGTATAAACCAGCACACAACACTGCAGCAGCAGCACATGTTTGATAAAGTGATGGGAAGATTCCAGAAGATCACATACTGTCATAGTTCAACCATGAAAAATGTCAACCAGCATAGTGGAATGTGTTTGAATACTTATTATGACTACTATGGTTATTAATTACCTTCATTATATTTGTTGAATTTGGGGATTTACATTGTTGTCTGTGACTCACCTGCAGCAACACAGGTGACCAGTGTTCAGTAGGTTGATTAAAATGCAGGGCCTGAGGGAGCCATCCTTCTTGTCCATGAAGAAGAATCCCGCATCAACAGGGGAGGATGAAGGCTGGTTGATCCCAGCAGCCAACAAGTCTCTGATGTAGGTCTCCATGGTGTGACTCTCAGGTTTGGAAAGGTTGTACAATCTAGGCAGGGTGGCTCCAGGAAGCAGGTCTTTTGCACAATCATATGGGCGATGAGGGGGTAGAGTGAGGGCATGGTGTTTGCTCAACACTTGGGACAGGTCATGGTACTCTGGGGAACTTTGGCCAGAGCAGTTTTCTCAGGGGGATTGGAATGAGGTGGAGCAGCTGGAGTCAGGGCTAAGCAAAGACAGGTAGACTAGACATGTTTCTTGAGCCAGGGAAAACCTGAGACCAGGGGAGAGTTGGGACCGTCAGTGATGTGTCGAGAGGTGGATGAATGGAGCGCGAGGCAGGAATAGTGTCTGCAGCATAACAGTCTCACATTAAATGGTGAACACAGCCCTTCATTTATGACAGCTGGTGATCAGAGAACAGGTGAGCCGCTTCCTGTCGCAGGTGTCCACACTCAGCTGATTATCCAATTGGAGCTGCGGAGAGAAACACCCACCCATAGGGCTCTGTTTGGTTGCACCTTTATCCACCACAGCTCCCATCTCTTCCTGCTGCCATGATGAAGATAAAGCATGCAGGATTAAAATGCATGCAGGCCACACATAAAGGTTTTCAGCAGCAGAGACACAAACAAAGACAGGCCATTTTTAACAGTGTGAAAGATTTTGGGGTGTTTGCTGTAAGCAGTTATTGTGTGCATGCTGCAGGTGATAAACAGCCAGAATATGAAGAGTAGATTTTCACATACAGCAAGTCTGCAGAAATGTCAATAACTTGCAATGCAATCTGAGAACAGGTCTGATTTTGTGATTTTGTGACTCTTGCTGAAGATATAAGTCAACTAAGCCACCCCAGAATAAACTCTGCAAGACAAAAAGCAGAAAATCAAACATGCAGGCACATTCCTTTATACTGTCTGATCCTTTGTTATCTTCCATTTGAGCCCCAGCAACAGAATGTTGTTCTTGCAAACTTCACAGACCCAGACAGCTGCAGAGCCAAACAAGTATGTGTGAGAACAAGGAAAGTCACTGCGGAGAACCCATTTTCTGAAAACTCTGCGCTTCTTTGAAGCAGTAAAAATAATTAAACCCTCATTCTAGACTTTTTTGTTTTGTTGCACCTGGAAGATATTTTGTTCCAGCAGTGTGAAGTGGTTTTCATACCGTACGGTCTTGGTGTCCTGTGCTGTCTTCCTCTTGGGCCCTTTCTGGATCCACATTCTGACTGAAGGCTGCAGGGGAGAGGAGCTGTCCCAGGAGGCTCTGCTGGCCTGGTTCAGAGTTCTGGAGGGCCTCAGGTTGGAGGAACCCCACCTCTTTCCACAGCACAGGGTCCTGATGGGGACGTGACCCCACCAGGGACAAGTCACATGCATTAGAAGGACAAGCAGAACAACATGGGCCAGTCATTCATGATTCTACCACCTGAATCTGGTAAGAAGCTTTTATTTCTCTTCTCTCCTTCGTCCAGTTGAACAGCTTCACTCCAAACCTCCACACATCCATTTTGGATCTTTAACTTCCTGTCAGCAGCTTTAAAATACAAAGTGTTTTCGTCCTATAAAAGAAACCTTGTTTTCTAATGAAGATGACTCTTAATAAATCTAATTATTTACTGAAACATGCATTTTATCTGCAACATTGTCATTTAATAATCTCCAGACAAATGCACTTTATCAGGTGTGCACACACTGAAGAGTATGGATATGTATATGATCAAATATAACATAATGTAACATAATATATAGTTTATAGGATGTGTTTTGCTGATCTTAATGTTTAGAAATCACAACTCATTCTAACTACATTGAATGTATGCAGCAAATCTAAAACACATAAAGCCAAAAATGAGCAATTTGTTTATCAATATAATATATAAATACATTAAAGAAAGGAAAACTTAAAACAAGTAGACGTCCATTGCCCTGAAGTACAGTTGTTGCACCACTAGAGGTCAGAAAAGAGCAAGATTTCAGTGGAGTTGTTTAAAAAAGATCCTGTATTTAGGACTTTGTGTCTAGAAATCCCTCAATATATTATGTAACCTTCGTTTCGATGTGATTTCTCTCCTTGGCAGACTCCACCTGTGTCACATCCAACTCCCCTCCAAGAGAAACTACAAACACACTCTTCACAGGGGCCTTTCCTGCTGCAGGTCCTCTGTCCAGCCTGCCAGTGTCACTCCAAAGAACCAGACAGGAGGACCTTTCTCCACATCCGGCCTTGTGGTCCTGTCCTTTCAGGAACCATCCCCTGGTCTCCTTCTGCCATCTACCTTCCACAGCAACCCTCCCAGCAGAGACCTGAGCACAGCGACTGCCCCAGTTGGATTGTTGCTGCATAGAACCAAGACTCACATTTTCCACATCGCTACTGTCCTATCAAGCCATGCAGATGGGTTTGTTTTTTGGTTTTATGTGGCGAGCTTTTAAGATTTGGCCTTTTACCAAAGAAAAGATGAAAACAGTCCACGGCAAGAGCCAGTGGAAAATCCCCAACAAATGGAACATTGTTTCTAGGAAAGACCTGATGCAGCGCTGTGGATATATAAGTCTGGCAATGCAAGATTAAGAAAGACCCAGGAAGCATAAAGGAGTACTACTGTATGGCTGCAGAGGATTTAGAGGCAGATACCAAAATCTCAGCACGTAAATCAGTTTGTTTTACATGGCCAGAAGCTACTTCTGGAGGTTTTGAGCACTTTCTCACACTACAGGAGAATAATGTAGTTTTTTTTTTCACAAGCTATAAACACGAAACTTCCCCAGTGGGTTTCTTATAATAAGGCAATGGGTTTTTTTGTATTACAATTTTATGTTTATATATGCAAATTAGGTATTTGATATTTGAATGTACTAAATTGCATTAATTTCTAGAACAGATGAACTGAAATCCATTTTTGTCATGTTTTTAGGAATAAAATGTTTTAGAAGTCAGGCTGTGAATAACATACGAACACATTCCTTTGTAAAAACCTTTAGAATGCAGATGAGAATGAAAGCTGAAATTTTGGTGTGTTTAAGTTTGACTGAAGTGGATTTTTTTTTGGCACATTGCATGAGAAAGAAACAGGTCTTCCGTGAAATCCCACAAATTTTCATTGTAAACCGCTGAGTGAAAAAATAATAGGCATCACCGTGAAGTTTCTCCAGTTTACATTAGAACAGTTGTTTTTTTTAAAATGTCTAAATAGGCAAATACTGTCATTTACAGGCATTTACAGTTGACAAAATTGACTAAAATAGATATGCATATCCCAAGTTGCTCCCAATGGTAGATTAGCGCCTTGCATGGCAGCTCTGTCACCATTGGAGTGTGAATGTGTGAATGCAAAACCCATTGTAAAGCACTTTGGATACCACTAAGGTAGAATAAAAGCGCTATATAAGTGCAGACCATTTACTTCTCTTCTTACACAATTATCTGATTAGGTCTTGTTGAAGTTTGTTTCCGTGTTGCTTTTTAAAAACTACAATAAAAACTGGTGCAGTGGTGGCCTAGTGGCTTGTGAAGTGTACTTGTAACCGGTGGGTTGATGGCTCGCATCCCCGGGCTGGCAAGGGGCACAGTCACCATCCCTGTGGGCCCCCAAGCAAGGCCCCCCAAGCCCTCACTGTCCCTCGGGTGCCCTCTGCGGCAGCCCACTGCTCCCAGTATGGATGGGTCATGTAGAGAACGGATTTCCCCAAGGGGACTGATAAAGTATAGATTATTATTAATTATAAAAACCAGTATTTTATCATCTTACCTTCATGTTGCTTTTTCTTGACATGCCACTAGAGGGTGCTGTTGGCTTACTTTAAACCTAAGACATGCACCTTTAAGCTGTTTGATACCAAAACGATATTGTACGTAAATGTCAAAAAAGACCGATTCTGTGTTAGAAAACGTCCATTTTGTTCTTATTCTCTCTGAGGTTTCAATGTTTGCCTCATGAAGAAATCATTTTGACAATTTAAGACAGCCCGTTAGTCAATACGAGAAGAAGAATTAACCGATTCTCTCAATGGGGAAAAAGCATATTCCATTAATTTCCATCAGTCAACACAGAAAAAAAGTCAAACCTAAAGAGAAAATCATTCCGTTCAAATATATTTATTTACTCTGAAGACAAAATAATCTCTACAGTTACAAAAACTACGAAACTTGCAATAGAAAAAAAAAGGTATAAACCATTGAAGGAGTGCCAAAATGGAATGTCGTACCTTGCAATAAGTAGCAAAAACTGGAAGTGAGATGATTACAAGAATACAGCATCAAAGAGCTCCGTGGCGATCCGCAGTTTCACTTCTCCAGCCACGGATCATAAAACCAACTGACAGGCTACGAAAAAAAAACCCAAAACAGTCTGAACTCTCTCTGAACGCTGATCCAAAGTCTCGAGATGAATTGAAGATTACATGTTTACATGGCACCAGGCTGTGCGTCAGCGGACGACTGTCATCCTTTAATCCCGTGATACACAAAGGCATCCATGTTTCAGCACGAAAGCAGTGGTGCGTGGTCAAGGACGGAAAATATGTCTCACCAAAGAGGAATGTAAATTTCAAAAGACAAGGATGGAATTTCTTTGTCGACATCGACCCAGAAGACAGATGTTTCCAGCCGGGTAGCAAAAAAAAAAAAACCCACAAAAAGTGAAATTCAGCTTTCTTCAATGACGAACATTGGGATTTCTTTGATTTTAATTCGGGGAAGAGAAGGACTTACCAACATCTCAATGTTTACTTTCTCATTTACCATGTAGAACAGCTGGTAGTGGTGATGCCAACACTTTCTTCTAAAGGTCACTAATCTAGATCTTTGGTCCGAAATAAAAGTTCTGGTAAAATAAACTATTTTGAATTAACTGATTTTACAAATATGATTCTTGGAAATTCCTTGGAGCAATTCCTGTCGATTAAGAATTCAAGCATTTCCCAGGTAAATATTTTGGCCGATTCGAGTAACGATACAGGCTTCAGACATCCGTCATGACATCTCTGAAATTGCATGACTTCTGGCCGATAAACAATAATCCCCCCCCGCCCCCCCGTCATCAAATCTGTTTAAATTAAACATGACTCATCTAGCACAGGTTCCGACGCCCTCGTTGCAACAAACATGCTGCCGCACAATGACATAACCCGAGGCTGTGTTGAAGATCCTCTCTGAAGCCAGCAAGCCTCGACAAAGTGAGACATTAACATTCGGTGACATTCGGATAAAAAAGGAGAGCCTCTCTTTTGTAAGGGAGACAAAATAAAGTACACTCAGCCAGAGGAGTTTGAAAGCATGCAATAATCCTCACAAGGTCTTGAATGGACGGGGATTATTTCATGGCCACAAAAAAAACAAAATACAGTGGGCGAAAGAACAGGGTGTAGACAGATTTGAGCCAAAGGCACACAGTCAAGGTTTGGACGTCGGTCGGTCGGCAAGCAGAAGCTCAAGATATGGCGGGCTTTCAAGTTTAGAGTCGTGGAGATGAACCATTTGTCACAACGCAGCTTGGTCAGCATTACTTTTTTTCTCTTTTCTCATCTGACCCCCTAATACTGAAAGGCACATTTTTCTCATCCACACACACACACACAAACACACACACACACACACACACAAACACGCACACACACACAAACGCTTTGGTCTCCCTCAGTGGTCTGACTGCATTCCCATATGTGCTTCCCCCATGTGTTTAAGGCCAGTAGGAATGGAAGGACAGACATTTGAGGCAGGAAGCACGCTCAGGCATGTATTCCTAGGGGAAGGAAGAGCAGAACGAGAATATTCAGCGTGTGCGTTCACTCAAAACTTGGATTTTTAACAGAGAAAAAAAAGACATGGGCAACTACATTCTGCCTCGTGAGGTTAGACCTTAAAATCTGAGGTCGACATTATCACATCACACACATTCCAGAGTGCTGACTGGACAAATTTTCAAGCTAGTAGAGCTCTGTGACATGTTCCACTATTTAACGGATTCATCACAGTTTGCCAACGACCTTACAGAAAAAGTACTTTTATAGGCCGACGATACTTTCCTTCTAAATTTTGTAAAGAGCTGCCGATGTCTCTGAAATTTGCGTCAGAGGTTTTATTTGCAGGTATATAAAATAGTAGCAAACACTTCTGAGAAGCCTGAACTGAGTTAAGTTGAATGTTTGCTCTTTTTCTCGACTGATTAAGGTTGAACCCTACTTCTGCAGTGTGTCAAATGGAGACTGGCTGTAAGAAAGTTACACCGCAAACCACATTTTCAATGGTGTCTTCATTACCTTTCTCGCTTGCCTCTCCCTGTTTTTCCTGGGCGAAGTTGAGGCGGTTCTGCTCAGCAGCCGACTGCGCAGCCGTGTTGACCTCTGGGCTGCTGCTGCGTGAAGGGCTCCCTTCGTCTACTGGGTAGGCGAGGCCCAGGTGCTGCTGGGCCAACTTCAGGTGCCTCCTTAACCGCTCCAGCTCCCTGGAAGAGTGGCCTTCGTCCCCGAAACTCTCCCGTCCGGAGTCACCCATCGGCAAGTCCCTCATCTCTGCTTTCAGTTTCTCCTTCTTCATGGTTGCGTGGTATCCGGGCGGAGCTGTGGGCATGGCGCGTGAGGAGGGTGGATGGGGCCGACGGGAATTGAGGGTGGCCCGCCTGCGGAAGGTGTCGCGGATGCCACCGATCCCCAAGTGGATGATCTCCAGGGCGGTGAGGAGCAGGCAGAGGAACGACACGAAGTACATCACCAGCAGGAAGATGGTCTTCTCCGTGGGGC
Source organism: Dascyllus trimaculatus (assembly GCA_024666655.1). Lineage (NCBI taxonomy): Eukaryota > Metazoa > Chordata > Actinopteri > Pomacentridae > Dascyllus > Dascyllus trimaculatus. Next base: position 50,594 of record JAMOIN010002142.1, read on the forward strand.
GGGACACGAAGCAGTCCACGGAGTGCGGGCACGGCGAGCGGGTGCAGATGTACGAGGGGATCACCTCGAAGCCGTAGAGGACGTACTGGCCGAAAAGGAAGGCGACCTCAAAGGCGGAGCGCCACAGCAGCTGGCACACGTAGACTTTCATCAGGCCATCGCGCAGGATCCGCCGCCGCCCGTCATGCTTTTTCTCCGAGCCTTTAAAAGAGGAAAACACTGATCAGAATCTGACATCGTACCAAGGAGGAGGCAAAAACCATTTCACAGAAGACTGCAGATGTTTTGTACTTTTCTCTGCTTTCTCTGGCTTGTCAGGTTCAATCTCCTCAGCGATCATTGGGTCTTCTTCTCCATTGTCCTCCGCTTCTTCGTAGTCCCGCACAGCCCCACGGCTCACGATGGGCATCTTCTTCTTCCGGTTCCTGGGAGATCGGTACTCGGTGTCTTCCATACGGGCTATCTTGTGCATGGCAAAGCCCAGGTACATGATGGTGGGAGTGGTGATCATGATCACCTGGACAAAACATATCCAAACAGTCCTTTTATTTACAGAACAATGCAAACTTCTGGAAGGCATGAGAAGCCGTGAAGTAAGCTGCCTACCTGAAAGATCCAGAATCGGACATGTGAGAGTGGCGCGAATGCGTCATAGCACACGTTCTCACACCCGGGCTGCTGCGTGTTGCAGACAAATTTACTCTGCTCATCGTAGTAGATGGTTTCGCCGCCGACGGCAGTCAGCACGATGCGGAAGATGATGAGCACCGTCAGCCAGATCTTCCCCACGAAGGTGGAGTGGTTGGAGATCTCATCCAGCAGACGGGTTAGGAAGCTCCAACTCATGGTGCCAAGGTGACTGGAGCGCTAAATCTGCTCTAGACTTTTGAGAAAAGGAGGACAACAAAGCCAGGACAGATGTAAGGAGCGGGTAAACAGAGATGCTCCTGCTTTGTATTTAGCATCTCACAGAGACGTATAATTTCATGGTGTTCTGTGCACATTTTTCTACTCCTTTAGAATGAACTGAAACCTAACGGAGACCTACATCTTGGCAAAGTGTAATGAAACTTTCCCCCTAGCTTTGTGACATTTTAGAAACCACATGATTAATTGGGGAAATTATCATCTTACAAAACTTTGCTGCTTCAATACTCCTCCTTTGACTGATGGTGTTCAACAACATCGAAGCGTGCGGCTCACACATCCTGCACAGCGATTAAAAAAAGTGCAAATAATTCTAAGCAAACATCAACCCAGGGGCTGCGAAACAAACAAAACCACATGCTTTGATTTAATGAGACGCAGACTCTCCCACAAACAGGTATCCATGTGTAAACTCCTCAGCAAATGCCAATCTGTCCCACTGGTCGGAATGCCTGGTAGCGGTTTGGTAAAAGCACATTCCTGCTGCTCCCTGCCACGCCAAGTCTGAGCTGCTTAATCAAAAATCAAAGCGGCGACGGGCAAGTTGCAGCTAGCCGCGAGGAGACCTGCTGGGGCTTTGGCCTGCAGGAATTACGATACGAAAGCTGTGAACAGATTCAGGAATTTATTTCTCGTCTCAGTGCCCAGAATTATTCCTTTAAACTCTTTAAAACCCACAACATGAAGGCCTAAAATGGCCAAATACAAAAGAACAGCAGTTGTTCTTTTGCAGTTCAGTGCACATTATTAGAGATAAGCCCTTTCAATTCACTGAATATTCACAATAAAGCTTGGTGAACTTATTCTTGGCAGCCTTGCCGCCAATTTGAGCACTAAAATCGATTTCAAAATCAGTCTGCAGGGTTCAGGAAACATTTTAAATTACATGGATGTTACCACACGCACAAAAAGCAAACAAAAAGCAGCTACCTTCAGGACTCAAACCAACCCTCCCTTTCTACATTTCCACATTTAGACTACAGGGTGTAGCAAAGAAAATAACCAGCACTGACTCACTGCCACAGCATCAGGCTTTAGACATTACAAGCATCTCGCAGGCTTGTCTCCTCAGATGAGTCCTCAACGCTCAGGCCCCTGTGCAGTCCTCCTCTCCAAACTTAAAATGCAGAGAAATGGTGAAACGGACTTGCCCGAGCGCGCTCGCTGGAAAAATCCTCCACCACAACCAGGCCTTCATGAGCCTCAGCGACACCAAAGCTACAGAAACATGAAAATTATGGGCCTCGACACACCTCAGATTTAAAAGCACGTCAGAGCTGATGGGTAAAATGGCAAAATCCAAGGCCTACCGGCACACGGTGCCTCCTTTGTGCCTGCTGAATGTTGATTTACGCCCATGGGAATGTCTGAGGCGCTTGCCAAAACAGCCAACGCTTGTGACCCTGAAAGGAAAGCCTGAGACAGAAACAAGCACAGCTGCAAGGTGACATCTGGTTTACCTCTACCGTACAATTACACCGACGAATGTTATCCCAAATAGGTGTCAAAGAAGCTGGTGCAAACACTTCAAAAAGCCCTTCTGACATTCTCCGAGGCCCTTTAAACTTTAAACCCAGGCACCTGTGTGTTTGGTGCTTCTCCGCCGGCACTCTTTGGGATGCGATTTCCAGCTAAAACTGTTTTGAGGACACGACCCTTTGTGCAAGAAAAAACGAACGCTGACCAAAAACATCCTGTCAGAAATGAAAAACATCACAAATCCGAGTCGTCCCAACCACTAATCGACTTCTAATACCACCATAATTAGGAAAAAATCCTCAAAACTTCTGCACGGCCAGGACAAGGAGCCAAACACTGATAACTGAAGCCGACCTTGACGTGGATTCCACCTCTGTGCAAATTTATCAACCTTTAAACAAGCTTATCAACCACATTTCAGCCACCTGGGAGAAAATTTCAGACTTATCGCACACTTGACCTTACCACCACTGATATTTTCTATTTAATTTCTCCATTAAATGCTAAATAAGGCAGTCGAATGACCACAATCACAACCCCTCGATGCATTAAATCTCACAACAGGGTAAAAGAAAAAAAAAAGGAAAGTTATCGTACTCTTTGTTCCACAGAGCAGTTTTTAACTTTTCGCTGTCGTTCAACTTGATTTAAACTTCATACAGCACGTGTTGCTGCTCCCAAGAGGCCGTCAGCTGCTTCTTTAGGTCTCCGAAAGGTTTCCAGAGGTGCCGCCAGAGACACAGCAGCAGACAGACACAGTTTACTCAACTGAAAACCTTTTACAGCACCCCCTGTTAGCACGCTGTTAAATGCCCTCACTGCTTCCCCCCCTCCTCTCTCCAGATAAAGACACTGAAGCGGCTCATCGCCCCAACAGTGTATTTGACGGAGACAAACTGCTCTATGGCTCAAGTAAACATTTCTGCAAACCTCCCAGCTGACCGAAGGCGGCTTTTAAACAGTAGCTTATTTGCTCATGTGGGCTAAACCCAGCTCAACTGATTTACTGGCTTTCTTTTCCTGCTCCAGGAGTCACTCCGCTCCAGGAGGAGATGGAAAGGGGGGGTTGGAGGAGTTTTTTGGGCAAAGGATCTGGACAAAGAGAAGGCGAGTTAACATTCCAGCCTAACTAAAAGCAGAAAGCTGGATTTTAGGGTTCAGGGAGCAGACAGAGGGCACATGAACACAGTCTGGAACCCAGCATCTACAAATGTCACCCATGCACATGTCAATCACTGCAACCTGGAGAAGACATCCCAAAAAAACACATTTTATCCACAAAATAGATTTCCTTCTCTGTGTCAGATCAGTATTTTAAGATTCTGAGCAGAGCTGCTGAGGGCTATGAACACGCTTTGCTGAGTCAGACCGGACTGTTTTGGAAATTGTGGCATTCCTGCAGGAAAACAAAGTGCTGCCAAGCTTTAGTGGGGAAACAAAAAAAAAGAAAAACTCAGTGTCTCAGAAGATGAAGCCATCAATTGGAAGAGGGGGGGAAAAAAGACACGATTAGTCAGGAAATTTAAAAACCACGATGAGGAGAAGAATTACTCATTTAAAAAAAAACAACAAAGGAAAATCACTGTAACGCACACAGTCTGGGTTGATTTAGCCACTTGGGAAATTTTTACGCGCTGTTAGGATTTTAAAAATCCCCTTCTATATCAAGAAAATGCAGTTTGAGAGCACTAACAGTGACTTTAACCAAGAGTTGGCTGTATTAAATCTCCCCCTTGAGCTTGAAACAGACGAAAACAGGACGACTCACCGCTCCCCGGCGCGCACAGCTCCCCAAGACTCGGCTTTGCTACAGTCAGACTGTGCGTAAAATAAACTTTACGCAGAGCAACACTTCAAATTCGAATTAACTGCGTTCTGAAAACTAAATCAAAGTGTCCTAACAGAGTTTTCTTGCAGCCAAAACGCTCACCTTCTGCGCTCCAACCCCGCGCGTCTTCCTCTCCTTTTTGCGCTTAATTGCTTCACCAGGTTTTTCTAATTAGCGCGCGTTCTCGTCTGCGTCCGCGGCGGGGAGGCTTCAGTGTGAACCCATCCAGCCCGCGCTGACCCCATATGTCGGGGTCCCGAACGAAAAAGGGACAAAAGAAGGGATCTTTGATTCCTGCGGGCTCCTGCTCCCTTCCTCCTCCTCCTCCTCCTCCTCCTCCCCGCACCTCCTCCACGTAACTCGGCCCTATTCAAGAAGAGGAGGCCCCTCGCCTGAAACCTGAGCTCCACGACGCTGACTACCGTTCTGCCCTCGCGACAAAAGAACCATGGGAATCCTATTATACGTTTTATAATATAATCATGACATGTGAGTGTCACAGTTAAACCTCAGAGGGACTTCGGAGGAATTTCAGAGGAGATAAAAAATACCATGACGCACAATGCGGCGCTGCAACTTATTGTGTGAATCCATCACTTTAGCACATATTCATAGTAAATAAATTCCCTATTACAAGTTCAAAAAAGCCCATGATGTAGTGACAGCATGCTCAAGCTTTAATAATATTAAAAAAGCTCAAAATATACAATTTCCACATTAGTGGGTCCACCAACAGCCCCACAGTAAATCCTGCTTTTATGAAATGCTCAGTTGTTGGTTTATGATCACTGTGGAGGCTGATTTGTTTCTTGCTGCTGTACTGTACAACTCACAGGTGTGCCTAATATTTAGTCCACCCTAATATACTAGTAAATGTGTGAATGGAAGTCTGCAGCCCCCAAAATGCCCATCATGCCCATCCCAGCCGCCTGAGGGCGAAGGCTGGGTATGTTGTGTCCCTCATAGGGCCAGCGCTAGGGGACACTCACATTCACTTATGGATAGTGTAGAATCAGCAGTTAACCAAGGCATGTCTTTGGACTGTGAGAGGAAGCTGGAGCACCCGGTGGAAACCCACGCACTAGGTTAAGACCCCAGGACCTTTGAGGTAGAGATATCCTGGAAAATGTTCCAAAAGATGCTGCATCTGAGGTGTCCAATCTTGACACGTGTCTTGAGAATCGGGATCAGTTTCAATGTAAAGTAATGCAGATTTTTTTTTTGGAAGAGGAAGATAAGAAGCAAAGATGTCTTAAAAGCAAGTGAACAGACAGCAAATCTGGCAAATCCAAGAGATTAAAAGAAGCAAAAAGTAATAGAAACATTCACAGTGTGCAGGATTGTGCGAATTATTTACCAAAGAATGTGCAAAATTATGTATTATCTCTATTAATCTGCAGTTTCTAAACCCACTGTAAGGTAACCAAATGGCATCACAATGAGAGCTGCAGATCCTGTGTGTGGCTCTCTATGTGTAATATTCATGGAATGCACCTTTAAGCATTCCCACGTCCAAATGCACGACGCTTGTTTTGCATGGATTTGCTTTTTTGTTTACATTCTAAGCAAAAAAAAAAAAGCACCATAATGTAATCATTTCCCTTTCTTGCTCAGGACCCTGCGTCGTCCCCTGGACCTCGGTTCTGGCGGCCCGGCAGGCCTGACGGAGCGCTGCGTGACTGCAGCCTTTCGCCAAGGAGGCCCCCGCCGTCCAAGAATTGAGTTGACTCGAGCGCTCGGCAAAACAACAGCCCCTCTTGCTGTCATGCACGGCGCAGCTGGAGCGCTCCTGATTCACCAGAGGACCTGAGAGCGCTTTTGGAGGAGGCTGTGGGAAGTCGAGTCGGGCCAGATGTCTGCGCCCGGCCAAGTCGCCGTGGCTGCATCCCAGCTTCCTCTCATAATAACTACCCTGCTTATCTCAGCTTCTCATATTTGGTCGAAGTGAGGCATGAACTCATTCACCTGCACGCCTTCTCTTAATTTAACTCACATATTCTTCAGCGTACTCATAGTTTATCACCAAACGGGTGCATTTGAAGGTAGAAATGTGCCACATAGGAGCTCAAAGGAACACAAAACAACACTGGGATCATGCAATTTAAGTCAAAATCATCATGGGGCTGGGGCGGGCCTCTCTTGGGCCTCTAAATTCCTCCCTACACCCCTGCAGAGAATTTATTAACTGCTCGACATTGATTTTCTTTGTCCACCTGTGTAGCCAGCCGCCTCTCCCTACCCAACATGTTGTGGTCGTGCCTTCGATTGCTTCCTTCCTGACCAAAACATAAAACTTGGTGACATAAAATCGGAGCATGCAGTCATTCCGAGTAATGGATTTGCGAAGGCCGAGTTTCTGCGATCATTAACTTCACCGTACAGAAAGCCAAAGGACCAACAAAAAAAAAAAAAGAGGGGGGGATTCGAAGAAGTGGATGCCTGGGAAAACGCAGGAGGCTCAGAAACACTATTTAGATCATCGAGAGAGAGAGAAAGTGTAAAGGAGTCAACATTTACAGAAAATACAATAGTTACCACATGGAGATAATAAAAAATTTGAAATGCTCGGCTTAATATGGGCATGTGAGAGTGAGGAAAATGGTCCCAGATGCCATATCAGAGCCATAAAATAGAATTAATGATGTACAGTATACTTCGCCATTAATGTTTTACGTGCCTCCCTTTCTTTGCTTCCATGTAAGCTATTTTCTCTTATAGGTAAGGAAAAAAAAACACATTAAGATGCGGCTTTAAACTCACTCCCCTCTCCCAAAGTAGGAAGAAAAGCAGGTACTTTGTCCTTTTTAATAAAAGCCTACATGCATTATCTTGCTTTTCTTCGACTCCAAACCAAAATGTATTTACTGCTAACTTTTAAGCGTGGGCCATACAAAATCCTCAAATCCCAACTGCAAATCCTCAGCTGCAACCCATGAGTTCTTAATATGAAAGCTTTGTCGGGTTCTTTTTTCACCACGTATCCTTTAATTCTTCTTGTTCTTTCGGATTTGTGCACAATGAAAGCCCTGCAATGTGTGTGTGTGATGCACTTTTTTGCCTTTTCACTCTTCTGAAGGAAGCAAGCTGAGACACCTGTCACTCCCTTACATTCGCATTACTCAGCAGGATCGCCTCTGATGCATCTTCACATTAATGCCGGTTGAGAATATAAAGATAAATATGCCTCACATGTCAGCAGAAATCTCCAACCTAATACGAAAACCACACAAGGGATCGTTCTTTTAAGCTGCGTTAATCAAATACAATCACAAAGCTGATAGCTGAGTGGGTGAAAACAGCCCAAACACTCCATTGAGGCAAGAACTGCATGCAGGTGATACTTGCTGTAGTCCCTGTTACTGATTAGTGACTGTAATATCATCACTATGCATCATAGAAATATGTACCAGTGTTGCACAACCCCCCAAGTTCTGGAGGTGAGGTTCAGCACCTTGCCCTGACCTTCCTCCGGAGAAACAAGAAAGTGAGAAGCAGGAGTCAACCACGAGACATGCTGTCGTTTACCATGTGAATCACACCAACATTAAAACCAGGCTTCCAGAAGACAAGAGTGAGTCGTCACCAGCTGTTCGTGTCTAAACATTTAGGGGGGGCATGTAAAAGGCCAACGAAGGGAACGAAATTTCAAGCATTCTTCCCCTGCCTTCTGCCCTCGGGGACAGTGGTGACCTTTTGGTTTGTGAAGCGAGCTTGTAACCGGTGGGTCGCTGGTTCGAGTCCCCATCCTGCCGAGGGGCTGAGGTGGAAATGTGAGAGTCCCAGTCACCCCCATTGTGGGCCCTTGAGCAAGGCTCTTAACCCCTGACTGCTCCCCAGGCGCGAGTATGTATAGCTAAGGTCAACTACGAATAGGATGGGTCAAATGCAGAGAAGGAATTTCTCCAAGGGGATCAATAAAGGTTGGATTAAGCCAGCTGGGATAGGCTCCAGGCCGTCCGCGACCCTACAGAGGATTAAGCGGTGTATAGATAATGGATTACTTCTATTGCAGCTTTTGAGCATTCCTTCTCTATTTCTGTTTTCTAGAAGTAGAAATGTGAAAAGTGGAAAAGTCAGATTTACTCCTAAGTTAATTTGAGTCTGGTGTCTCAGGGAATTGAAAGCTGTAACCTTGTACGCTGGTGTGTGAGAAGATCTCTTAAGGTCATAGCAAACAATCGGCTTTACGATCACTGTGTCGCCTTTAGAAAAGCAGCTCGCCCCCATGGGTTCCACTGAGGACTGAAAGGTGAGGTCGATCTACGAATGCGGAAAATTGAGAGTAAAAACATGGTAATGTGTGAAAACGGTGAAGTGCAGTAAGTCTCAAAGGGTGTAGAAATCACAAGAAGCACAAGTCAACACATTGCTTTTATCCTCAATTACACACATCATACATTCATATAAAAATAAAACAGAATGTTCTGCATCGACCCCTTAAGAAAAATTAACAAAGAAATAAATTAAGTTACATTGGTTAATCTAGATCAGCAGTTCATTTTGCATTTGTACATGCTGATATGTATCGTTTCACATCACAGTGGCTACATATACATACATATATATATGTATAATGCACACAGCTGGAAGAAATTGATCTATAAACTAAATAAATACAAGGATTTAGTTGAGATACTCAGTAATATATAAGCATTGATTTTTTTCTCCCATGTAGTTGAGCTGAAAATCAACAAAGCAAGTAACAAATTAAGAGTCCTTTTAATGCAGGTTTAAGCAAAAACTATTAATCGCTTAATGTCTGATGCATCATAAGACTCTAATTGGGGGCAAAACATGTGAAGTATCCCCCCCAGTGACGGCGTCCTGGCTTTTTGGAGGCCTCGTGTGGAGCGCGTGATGCCACAACTCACTGCACCGTGAGTCGGCCGGGAAGGAGTGCCCAGCTAAATAAAAGGAGGGGTGGTGGACATATTTTAGGCTTAACTCCTTGCATTGCATTTCTGCCTGGAATTCCAACCCCCCCGAAATCTGCTCCACGTTAGCCTGATGCTACAGAGGATTTAAGAAAACTAGGAGATGTATTTTAAAAAAGCATTTCAACAGGGAAGGGAAGAAAAAAAAACAAACCCAGCATCGACAAAAGAAACAAGGCACACTCCATTTCGGCTGTGGAAATGCTCAGTGGCATGGTATCTGGAGGAGGAATTATGCAACCGGTGCTTTTACGGGCTTGTGTACCACATGAATGAGTGCAATCGTTTCCAAGTTCTTGGCTTAAAGCAACAAGCATAATGGGACCAGACTGAGAGCAGACGGTGGGGAGAGAGAAAATAAAGACGCACTCGCTCTTGCTCAGTAAACTCTTCAGATTCATGTTCACAAAACACAGAAGCACACAAACACAGAGGCTATGACTTTTCTTTTTCTTGTTGTGTGTGTGTGTGTGTGCGCGTCCCCATTATGCTGCTTTGTCGTGCAGGCTTGTGTGCAGCTTTACTCCGAACATGGCCTCCCACTGCGCTCTGACCCAGGCCAGCAGACCCTGGAGGAGCTCGCTGCTGTCCGAGCGCACACACCACGTCTTCTCCTGTTTCACCGTCTGAAAGGGGGGAAAAAAAACAAAAAAAAAACACACACAACACGAGGAAGTATGAAAAAGAAAGTAGCTCATCACAAGCGAGTTTAACTTGGCGATGCTACAATCTGGAACAGGGAGCTGCTGGATGAGAACAGAAAGAGCTGCATGCACTGAGCAGCCTCAGTCTTTCAATACATAACAACACACTGAGCGTCAAAGACAATGTGATTGCGTTCTTCTTTGCAACAACAAGTGAGGAAATCATGCGGTTGAGGAACAATAAAGAGGAATCAGTCAGCTTCGCCTTCGAATGAATGATAATGCACATGTGGGCCCGAGCAAATCAACACTAAGCACTCCCTGATGATCACCTGTTTTTACAGTCTTGGTTTCATTCAGGAACTCACGGCAGAGACAAATGCGTGATGAAACAAAGATGGCGGGATGACGCAAGCATCCAAGTCTGCATTTAACTGAAAACAGCACCTGAGGACTCCAAATCAATTTCAAATTTCTGGAATTAGACTTCTCAGAACATTTTTCACGCCATATTTGGCATTTAAGTACAAACAGCTCACTGGTTTTAAAATCGTATGCTACACTCTAACTATGCATGCTATTATAATTTCTCCAGGTACTGTATCTCTTACAAGTCAAGGATAGCCTTGACAAGTTCAGTACGTAGCTTTTTACTCAAGTTGCAAGGCTGAAACAGTGAGCAGCAACATCTCTACCCAAGGAGGACTTTTCCCTTAACATATTTATAAAATAATATATTTTTTAGTTGATTTTATTCCAGAAAAAAAAGTTGTCAAACGATTTAAAGACCCACACCGATTCTGCCCCATCATCACTCTTCAGAATTGGCTTCTGGGACCTAAGTGAGCTGGTGTGGCGGAATCTGTGTCCATGGCAACAACGAGCTTAACATTTGGTGATTTCTGACGTCATGTGTCGACGCAATTTAAAGACGCTGCTGCATTTTCTTTCTAAACTAAATGCGACGCCTGATTTTGTGCAGTTACAAACGCACTTGCAGGCGCTGAGGGTCGCTTTGTGGAGGGGTTCAGCAGCGCGCCGTGCTTCTTGCAGTGCTTTCGGTAATACCAAGCTCGCTCTGGCTGGGCCGGACACTCGCTCCGTGAAAAAACACTGTGCTTAGAAATCATTAAAATCAAACTCCATACTGTCATATGCAGATAATTTGTTCTACTTTGTTAAATCCCTTTGATTTTGCTACCTGCTTTGGTGCTTTATCAGTCTATTGTCATTCTTATAATGTGTTAGGAGAATGAACGAGCCATTTTTTTTCTGCTCAAGTGGAAGAATGTAACTGTGAGTGGCAGCTGGTAGTTTTCTCCCCAGTAGAGGCAGCCGAAGCGAGTCCAGTGACATCAAAAACTTTCCCTTTTTAGTCCCAGCCCTCCGAGGAAATGTCAACTAACCTCATCGTAAAGCTTAATATCCATCCTGCACTGGTCGGAGGGCCACAGGAGAATTGAGCTTACACAGCTGATCGGGAGAGTTTCTAAAACAGCGACGCTCCCGCTGCACGGCTCCTCGTTTTTCCTCCACTGGTGGTCCTCTTGGAGCAGGTAGAGGGTTTCTCGCGTCGCCAGAACCGTCAGCGGCGTCCAAATGTCCTCTAAAGGAAGAACATTAAAGCATGAATAGATTCTCTTTATTCAAATTGGTTTAAACCTTTTACTCCAGTAAAGTATTTACGACCTTAAGGGTTGGGCTGACTGCTTTGAGATTTTAACCTCTGATCTGGTCCAGGAGCCAACAATTATGGGTCACTGACGTAAAAGCCTTACAAAGCACCTTTCATCTACAAGTTTTAAGCTCTGTCTTCGGAGTAACAAGCAGGGGAAAAAAAAGGCAGATTGAGACATGTTCAAATGATGGCACTTGAAATTCCACGTACATGCACAGCTGTGTGTAGCCTGCAGCTACTTTGGCTTGAAGTGCTGTTGTAGTACAGACAGCGAGGCATCCAGCAGCAGCAGCACACAGGTACTAATCACATGCATGTCGCCCATCACCCCGCCGAGTCAAAACAGAAGATTTCTGTCTCAATTTATGGCAAAAATCATTCACACGGACTCTTGACAGGCGCCTCACGTCAGCTGCTCCCCACAAATCACATCCTGCCTTTTAGATTCTCCACTTCCTGCCAACATCTGCTTCTATCTTGAGGGAAACACAGCCTAGCATCTTTTTTATTTACAATCCTCCCCTTTTTTCCATCTAAGATGGTGCTGCAAACGGCTGCCTCACCTACACCAAGTCAAATTCCTTGTTTGTGAAAACCTACTTAGCAATAAAACCTTCTGATTCTGATTCTTTAGCACATTACGGCACAGACCTTCAATCCTTATAAGGATGCAGCCGCAGTATCAGGGTTTCATCGTGCCATTTCATTTTAGCTTCCTTACTGCTGGCTTGCATCATTGATTTAGTTTCTTCTACTTCTTCTCTAGCCTATAAGACAAACCACCTGAGTAGAAATACCCTCAGCAGCAGCAGCACAAGCCACACAAGGGGGCTGTACTACGAAGGAAGTTCAGTCTACTGACGGTATCTTTTTGCTGAAAGGCTGGCAAATGCTAACTTATCAGTCCCATTGCGACATCGCTTAGGCATGAGTAGATCTAACTATTAATACAATTACGTAATCCACAAAACCTGCAGGCGGATTTGGCAACCTCGTCTTCCATTCATCAGAGCCAGAAAAGTGTCAGACCTTCAGCTTTGCAGCAGACTTTAAACTACTCATCTGTGACCTGCCGTTCCTACAAACAAATTGAACCTTAACATCTCGACCTTTCCTCCTTATTCTTTCACCTGCAGGCCTGGTGGTGTTAAATGTCTTGGGAGCAAAGACAGACCAGATATGAAAACATAACTCAATCTGGTAAGTCGGCTTCCTACAAATCTTAAAAAGTCAACGAGTACAAGGCTTTAATGCTTCTGTTTTAGGATTTTATCATGATAAAAAGGCCTGTAGAACAAATTTCTTGCAGCTCTGGAAAGTCTCACTACTAGTGAACATCATTTTCCAAGTGAACTGTCTCATCAGTAGGCGTTGCGTTTGCACGTAATGATCTGTTATCTTGAACATAACCTGCTCTGAAGCGGATCCAAATCTAGTCGAGGTCTTTGCTTGAAGTGATATATAGAGAGGGTGGCATAGTTTCTATGTAATTAGCTTTAATAGTATCAATCAGAGCAGCTTCGAACGTCTTTTTCTGCACGACATGTCGTGTCTTGACATTTACTTTCTTGAAGCATGTTGAAAATGAGACGAAAGAGTGCGGTTTAAAAGCTGATTCATCGACAGGCAAAGACTGGACTGAACACAGAGTGCCCAAACAAACATGTGGATGCGTCACCTTGCAGGACAAAAGCCAAAATGTAGAAGAACTGCAGCTGTCCATCCTCCATGTCTGCCTGGATGTCTTCACACACGAGAGGCCTAGCGGATCAAAACAAATCAGGTGTTAGCATGACGTACGTAAACACCAATACAGCGCAAATATCAGCGATCACGAAAGCCCGGATGCTGATTTGTCGTCTCAGTAAGACAACAGAGTTGTGGGGGCTTGTGGCTGGCAGGTGCTGCTGCGTCAGAGGGGAGTGCCTCAGCATCACGGGGGCGCATTTCACAGCAACTGCGAAGCATAAGGAGGAGAACTGACATAGTAATAGCTAACAGGAGTTGGATTGCGCAAATGCTGGAAGTGTGTTCTGAGAATGTGGTTAGCTGCACATGAAGAGGGCCGCTTTGATTTGTTTTCATTTTTCGGATTAGCGGGTTGTCGAGTCTGTTGTCCAAGCACAAGAGACAAATTGAGAGATTTGAGGCATTGTTGTGTGTTTGTACCTGGATGTGGCAACCTGCGCTGCAAAAAAAAAAAGGCTGGCAAATGTCATTCAGAGTGCATTTCTTTCCACACTAATTGGTATTTATTTAACTTCTGCTTGCTGGATAAAACATCTCTGTCAGGTTGTCCAAACTGATTCAAAGACATACACAGTCTGTCTGCAGAACTGAAGTGTTTCATTATTCACAGCATGTTTTTTTGCACATTTTGCAGGTTTATGAGACTTTTTAGTGCTTTGTACCACATTCCTTTTTAGTGAGAACCTATCTGAAGCTACCATCTTCTGTGTCAGAGAGGAGAACACGCAAACGAAAGGTGCAGAAAAACTACTGGTAGTGATAACAAACTACACAAGGCGACACGCATGCTTCAGGATTTGCATGGCAACACATGTTCCAAATTAAGATGTGGTTTACCAGCTAATTCAGTGGGGCCGTTTTACAAAATGAAGTCCAAAAAAATAAAAGCTGATTGTAATCAAGTAAAGATGTGTCAGAAATGTGCAGTGTTAGAACTTCTATCGCCGTAACTTGCTTTAACCTACACCGCCCAACCACATACAAATGTGCACAACACTACCCAGACCACATCTTTCGGCATCGACGCAAATAAAATCAGAGATGCATGCTCTTTTCTCACTGCATCCAGCGGGCTCTCCCTCAACAGAGTACAAGGGCTGCGTTGGAGCATACCAGAGATGGTGCTGAGGGGTGAGTCTTGTTGTAGAGATGGACTTCAGCTTGCTGTCTGATTTGTGAGCCATCTCGCGGACAATTCCTGAGGAAATAAAAACAAAAGCAATGGAATCAGTTGAGTTTGAGTGTGAAGATTCTGCCATCCAGGCCACATTTTTTTCCCAAGGTGCTCAGCCAAATGCAGCTGGACTGTTGAAGTAATTTCTACCTGGACAAAAGGCTTCTTCAGTTAACTAAGAAATAACCAGACAACAATTATATGATTATCTGTCTTTAGGAAACTTAAGCTACTCCAGCTCCTCTGAATTATCAGCTCAAGTCAGTTCAATTCAGTTTGATTGATATACAGTAGTCCCTCGCCATACCACGGTTCACTTTTTGCGGTCTCACTGTATCACGGATTTTTACATTGTATATAAAATATTCACCATACAGCAGATGAATAGACGCACGTATGGAAAATGCAGCTACTGCTGCTTCCGCTTGAGCTAGACCGTCGCTGATTGATCGGCGGTGACAGAAGCCAGTGTTTATAAGAGTGTGGGAAAGGTTAATAAAGCCTTAAAATATATATATAAATAATCAACTAAATACAAGGACGCTACTTCGCGGACTTTGTCTATTGCGGGGGGTTCTGGAACCTAACCCCTGCGATAGACGAGGGATTACTGTAGCGCAAATTTACAACATATGTCATCTCATAGCGCCTAACATAGTAAGGCACAGACCTTACGAATCATAAACAGAGAACACAAAATCCAACAATCCAAAGCTGCTTTTGGATTCCCTCTGAGCAAGCAGTCAGCGACGGTGGGAAGGATCCAGAAAAACCCCTAGGATTGGGAGGTGGGGGGAAAAACTACAACAGAACCAGGCTCAGGGAAGGCGGCCATCTACCTCAACCGGTTGGGTCGAGGTAGATGGTTGAAGTATGCAGATTAAAAGTACTCTATCACAAGTGAATGTCCTGCAAAAGTGTTTGCAGCAAATGTATTTTAAGCATTAAAATAAATGATACATTATTAGATATATTTATACTGAAGCATCAGTGCATCAGCAGCATGTTACTGTTGTAGCTGCAGTCAATGGTAAAATGGTAAATGATCTGCACTTATATAGCGCCTTTTTTCTACCTTACTGGTATCCAAAGTGCTTTACAATGTGTTTCGCATTCACCCATTCACACACCAATTTTTGGTGAGATATTAGGTCATTGGAACTTTTACTGAAATGTAACCATGTGAGAAGAAATTTCTGTTTGGTGGAGCTGTGAACAACTCATAAACATCTGACGACACATAGCTTTTTGTAAGAGGTCAGAAGCCAAAAAGGTTGGAAACCAATGGTTTAATTTAAAAAATGAAAGTGTGTTATACTATCCATAGTTTAAAATCTTTATCTTAAGAGTAACCAAAACTGTTAGATACATGTACAAAGTGCAATATTTCCCTTCTGAAATGTATTAAGAGGGGAACTCAAGTGAAGTACAAGTACCTTAAATGTGTACTTGAGTAAATGTGGACAGTTAAAGTGCGTATCTATGGGTTTGGGAGTTTTGGTTGGAGAAAATCTGAGGATGTCCGCTTGTATTGTGGTATGTTTTGGTGGGTTTTCTTCATTATATTTGCAAATAAATAATGTACCAAAGAGTCATAGAAGTGATCATCATATTAAGTGATTTAAATACTTATTCATGGCAGCTCTGAAAATAACCCTCCACTGTCCTATTTCTTCAGTCCAGCTGATCATAGAAAAGTCAGCTGTGCTTGTTTTGTATTTTCTGAGTCTTGAATCCTCTATGAAGCATTTTAAGCAACATCTAACGACCAGATATATAAAACTGACTCATCTGCCATCCAAAATTACATGAGATGACCACTGGAAATTACACATCCCCCTTGTGCAGCACTGTAGTTTGCAGCTTGGAGCTTGTTGAAACAGCTGGGACTCTGACCAGCTCTGTGCGACTGTTCAAACAGGAGATGCCAAACATCTCTCGGCACACTCTCATGAGACATTTGGGATGAAGGTAAAGACTTCAGTGCTGTTTGCATTTATCAGCGAGGCACACATGTACAGAGGGAAGCAATAAAGTCAAAACTACCTGACTGAATTTCTTAGACTGAAAGCAAAATCCACCTATAAACTTGTGAAAGAAACAACAAAGATGGCCTAAATAAGTCACACCCAAAGACTCGTGGAAAGAGGGCTACGCACAAAGGCCAAATTCAATCCAAGACTTCTTCTGCTATTGTAACTGTAGCAAGAAAAGCAAAAGGTCTCGGGTTGCAGGTGTAAGATTTCAGCGCCATTGATTCAGCGGGTGAGAAAATGTCGGGAACACAATCCGCTGGGTCACGCTCGCAGTCCTGAAATTGCGGTGTGTCAATTGAGTGTGACAACAAAACAGGGCAGAGAGGATATCTGCAGTGTGGCTCCACAGTTCTGTGTGAATGGATGGGACTTCAAACAGGTTTTAAGGGACACTGGCGGGGGGGGATAAAGGGGGACAATACTGGGTTAAAACTGGAGAAAAATAAGACGACGGCAAAACAAGCTGGGCCTTGGTAATACTCTTCTGAGGAGGAACATGTGAGAAGACAGAGCTTTTGCTTCAGGTTTCTAGGACAATACATACAGATATATTTCGTAATAATTTACTTAATTAATAGAAACACACTCTTCCGCATTTTTTCCGATGTGGCAAACAATCTGAACACAGATTTGTCGATGAAAACATCCACTTCTCCTGGAGCAAGAAGGGCCTTGCTCAAGGGTCCAGCATTGGGGTTCGATCTTCTGACCTTCCGATCAGTAGGCCAGGGACTAGTACGTTGCGCCACCACTGCCTCCCTTTTGTTTATTTCCCAGGAACATGTGGGAACACCAGGGTTTTGTATTGGGATAGATTAGCATATCAATAAAACCACAAAGACTCTGAAAATACATCACTGTTGAAACTGGTTATGTCGTGCCACAGACACATTTCAGTCAGGATGCATGATGCAAGCATTATGGCTCATGAATCAGTCGGTAACAAACAAGCACCCCTGTGATTTGGCTTACATTACTTTACATTAAAGCCCATTGAGCTCCTTTTCGTTAATCAAACGCCATCTAAACGTGTCAGCTTCATGTCTTAATAAACACTCTGGTTACTTTTCGGTAAAAGTGGCACCGGAAATGTTGCTAGTTTGCATCTATATAAACATTTACGAGTCACTTTCAGCACAGCGCAAGTCTGAGCTGCGTGCTGTTAGGTAGGTACAAGCGATGTACTTCAAGTTTTTGACATTTCAGGAGCAATATTTTGCCAATGTGAGTGTGAAGACAGCCCTTTCTCGTTTACGTTACTCTACAATTTTATATCGAACACAAACTAAAAAGTCCATTAAAAGAAACCCTCCACAAAAAACTCAACTGCGATGAAGACAAAACGGTTCCAATTAATGTGAATCACCAATAGAAATGTGATCCTGGTTTAGTTAAAATGATGTTTAGTTGTTCGTAGGAGTCGTTCTTCTGAGTGTTTTAAATATCTGCAGCCTCAAACAGCAGCAGGATCCATATGAATGTCTCCAGAGCGGGAAAGTTGCATGTATGCAGGGACATGGACCAACTGAAGTGACTACATTTATTATGTAACTTCTCTTCTCCCTGGACAAAGGAGTGATCAGGATCTGACATTCACAGTCTGTATGTTTCTTCATTTCACATCCATCCATCCATCCATCCATCCATCCATCCATCCATCCATCCATCCATCCATCCATCCGTTGGAGCCGATCCCAGCTGACTCGAGCCAGCTGGCGAAGGTAGAGGACACCTTGGACGGGACACCAGTTTATCGCAGGGCTACACATAGAGACAAACAACCAAGCACACTCACATTCACACCTATGGACAAGAACCTGGTGAAAACCCACGCTGCACAGGGAGAACATGCAAACTCCACACATGCGTCCTAACCGGGACGCGAACCGGGGATCTTCTAGCCGATGGTGCTGACAACCGAGCCACAGTGCAGCCCCTCTCTACACATGAATTTCAATTTTGTCTATGTGTACCACAGTGTTCTCGATCACTGTCGTGGGCATGTCTGAATGAATCTGTGAAGGATATTAATGTAAACAGATAGATCAAATCAGCAACGTGGGTATCCAATGCTAAAAAGGGCTTCAGAGTTCATGTCTCAGTACTAACTGGTACCTTCAAAAGCTGCTTAAACTTAAACTAACCCTAACAAAAATCATGTTTGGTCATTAAATCTTTAATTTCTGACTTGTTTAAATGTTGTGAATTGTGCTCATCAAACGACGTTGCTTCTGGATTAAAAAGGCCAAATTCTTGCCTTGTTTTTAGTCACGTGTCTGATGTTTTTAAAGCCCTGACAGAAGAAAAGTCAGCTTTAATCGGATTCATTTCATGCAATCTTTTCTTTTGAAAAGTCAAAATGTTCGGTAATGACTGTCAGGTTGCCTCAAAATATTTTGGACCGAAATGGCCAAGATGGCTCAGTCACTTGCACAAAAATCTGCACTGGAATTGCACTCCCACGCATTTGGCAGTGTGCGATACGTCTGAGGAGAAGCAGTGAGTGTCAGGCGAACTACGAGATAAATAGCGTGTTAACATGGACAGCTAAGTGAGATGCCCTCCAAGACTGCAATCACGAGTAAGCAAAGATGACAGGCAGAGCGCGGTGAGAACCAAGCAAGCAGCAAATGGACTCTCGTCGGTGCTCTGTTTTATGTCAATATTGCTGCTTCCTCTCGTTTCAGTCCCAGACTCTCTGACTGCTTCCAACACCAACATCAGTGCCCCTGATAATTTCCTCACGAAATCAAATACCATACCTCTGTTTGATATGTCGGACAACCAAGATAGGCCACAAGGAGAGATTGGATGTTTAAATTCAAGTTTCCAAAGCAACTAGTCTTTTTGTTAACAATGACAAACAACTGTTACATTTGCAAATGTGATCACTCCTGCCAAATCTCTGGCAGCACAATTTGAGTAAAACGATGATAACTAATAAATTCCTCCAATACCCCTTTTCCACCGAGCTGGTTCCAGTGCTAGCTCAGAGCCAGAGCCTGACTTAGCACCAGTTCTTTGTGTTTCCACCACCTAAGCACTGACTCCAGGTGCTAAAAACTGTTGCTTAGCAAGCACCAACTCTTTGCTGGGGCAGAGCTAAGAGTACGTCGGGGGCTGGGGGCTGGGGGCGGGTTATGGTGACCAATGATCAACGGTTGAAAGGGACACACAAGTGGGAATTTGTGTCCTTTTTCACCAGGACATTCCTGGTCTGATCGCAGATGTATTGCACAAACTGTTGGACACTGAAATCTAGTACAATTGTGTCCCACCAGTACCAGGTTCAAGAGACGACCTCCGCCTTGCAAACAGCCTGAAGATCATCTTTAAAGATAAACATAGATATTATAATCAACTTATTGTGTTTGTTTAACTGCTGTGTAATCGATGCAAGCATAGTTGTGACGCAGTGGCATGGCTCCAACTTGACTCCTTGCCAATGGAAAAGCAAACAGGTTCTTAGGAGGCGCAAGATTTGAACCAACGAAGCACCAGAGCTAGCACCAGCACCTGGTTCTTCTTGGTGGAAAAGGGGTATAAGTGAGAGAAGACAACTGGCGAACCCAGAGGCCTTGTGTTACCTTTCAGATTTCAATAAAGTTGTGTCAGACTTGGTTGGAGAAAAAGGCTCCAAGCTGCAGAAAACTGTCCCTGTTATAACCACATCCTTTCTCTCTCCTCCAGCCAGCGAGTCCATCATCATTCCAGTTGTGGTTTTATATTTTGTCCACATGATAGGAGCCAGTTTGGACGATTGACAGGGTTTGTTATGGTTTAAGCCTTTCTTCTACTTCGGACAACATATTACAACAGCTGTTTTGGAGTTAATTTGGCATTAGGAACAGAGAGTTTGGCAAAACCGTAACTGAGTTATCTCCGACTGCAGGACACAAAGAAGTCCAAACATCATCTACTTGACGTGTCGGCATCTAGCACAATCACAAACATGAGGTTTCATTCATCTTGAAAAGATGCACCTGGAAGGTTGCAGAGAACACTATTCATGTGTTTCACTTTGCATGTTCTTGTTTTGGAGACACTCTGCGGTCGTGCTGAAAGCAATCTGGAATCATTTTCGGCCACAAAGAATACAACACAGTAAATGAGCTGTTTATGGATTTAGACAGAAAGAAAGAAAGTCTCACTGGAGAGGTAGAAACTTGCAGAAAGAGGACGAGAAAGAAAGGAAAAGGAGGTTTTAGGATATCAAATGATGGTGGTTAGTCAAATGATCAAGTATGACTGAGAGGTTAAGTTCATAAACAGATTAATGCTCCTAAAATTTTACTTTTAACTCTCATCAAATGCATTTTTTGGCATTCTCACCTTTAATGGAGAGAGACAGGAAACGTGGGGAGAGAGAAAGAAGAGAATGACATGCATGGAGGGTTCAGGTGGCTGGGAACTGAACGCCACTTCTTGAAGGCATGCGGTATACACCCGAACCGCTCGGCTTGTAAGGTTACCCCAGAAGTTGACTTTTGAGAACTGAAACTCGGGTGGAATCTTCAAATAAAGGTGCTAAAGAGGCAGCCCCTTCCTCTGAAACCCTGAAATTGTTCAAATCATTTCCTCTTGGTGATTTCAGTTAGATTTTAAAGAATCTCTACAACAGGCTTTGGAATATCCTGCTCAAGGAAATAAGTCTGAGCTTTCTTTCAGACCCCCTTTAATGAAAACCCTATATTCTTTACCTTGTTACCACGTCCATGTGGTGTGCTCTCATATGCTGGAAGATATATCCTGAACGATATAAGTCGTCAACACCATAGTAGAGCGTCTCTTGCTCAAAACTGCTGCGTGTCAATGACGGTCTCAAAAACACAGATTCTGACGTTTGAGGTTTCAACAAGATCCTGTCAATTTGAAGGATTTTAAAACATTATTCCTTTTCAGTTTCCAGCGGGAACATGTGTGGCTAAATTCCTCCAATATTACAACTTGTCACTGTGTCGTGTAAATAGTTTAACTGAGTTTGAGTGGAGTCGAAGCAAAGCTTGTTTAATGTTTTTATTCTTCTAAGGCCAGTTCATGCTTTCCACTTCTGCATGTCCGCACACATCTTAGTGAGTCTGCAAGGACACACGTGATCCAATTCTGCCTATTGCAGTTTAAACAGGGCTGCATGCATGTCTGCTGTCCATTTTCAAAGTGTGCATCAGTCAAACTGTCACCATGAATTGGCTTTTATATTTTTAAAATTGTGTTTTACATGATCTTTGCTTGCTGTGTGAAGCATTTTGTAACTTTCTTGTGATGAGTGCTGCACTAATATAGATAATAATATAATATCACTTGAGGTCAATGCAGTTGCTTTTCCACCAAGAAGAACCAGGTGCTAGTTCGGTGCTGGTGCTTAGTTGGTTCAAATCTGGTTCCTCCTAAGAACCTGTTTGCGTTTCCATTGGCAAGGAGCCAAGTTAGAGTTATGCCATTGCATCACCGTAAAACGACTACGCTTGTATCCATTACATAGCAGTCAAACAAAGGCAAAAAGTTGATGATAGCATCTATGCTAATCTATACAGATAGTA
Source organism: Dascyllus trimaculatus (assembly GCA_024666655.1). Lineage (NCBI taxonomy): Eukaryota > Metazoa > Chordata > Actinopteri > Pomacentridae > Dascyllus > Dascyllus trimaculatus. Next base: position 72,583 of record JAMOIN010002142.1, read on the forward strand.
CTTAAGGCTGATTGCAAGGTAGAGGTCGCCTGTTGCCTGGACACATACGCCATCGCACACACAACTGTACCGGATTTCTGCGCAACAGTTTGTGCAAACTTCCGTGTGTCCCGGCAGTCATTCCAATACATCTGTGATCGGACCAGGGATGTCCTGGCGAAAAAGGACACAAATTACTGCTTGTGTGTCTCTTTCCACTGTTGATCATTGGTCACGACAACCCCACCCCCAGCCCAGTTCTTAGCTCTGGCCCAGCAAAGAGTTGGTGCTCAGTTGGAAAGGGGTAACACTTGTCTGTATATGTGAATGTTTCATACCTTATAAGTATTTAAAGCACTTAAAAACTCAAATTTCTTAAAAAAAAAATTACAAAAGCACTGAAGACAGAGGTACAGTCACACAGTAGCCGAAAGTGAAGTAGCCATAAATGTATGACTACTCTTTTAATCACCACAAAATGGTAGCATTTTGTTTGCCTGTGCTCAGCATCAAAATGTAGAATTATACACTAAAACTGGGCTGCAATACTTTTCCACAAATGTCAAGATGTTTGCCTGTTTTCTCCACATGTTTAGGGGCTGGCAATTGTCAAATTAATTTTCCATATTTTTCCAGACATTCCAAACCCGAAAAGGAGCCCCCGTCTAATAAAAGGTTTTCCTCTCAGCCTCTGGTCCTCCCTTGCAGACAAGTTGGTCTGGGCAGGATGTACTCAGTCTGCGCGAACCCAATACTGAGGGGGACGGGGCAGAAATTTGCGTCACATAGCTCACATATGGTATAGTATTAGTTTGTGAGGGGAGTAGGCTGGGTTTCAGAGTCTGTGGCAGAAAGCCTGTGAGAGGAACATGTTGTTCCAGTACCTGCCTCGGGGATTCAACTCTACAAATGTCTAAAATTAGTCCATGGGGCCCTGAGCAAAGTGCTGAAACTAGTGCAACCAGTGGGTAATGAAAGAACTGGGTCAGAGAGTTTCTTCCTCTGACTATATTCGCAAAATAATAACTTGCATCCATTAAACAGAAACCATTTTCCTCTTTTTACCTGTCAACAGGCCAAAGAAGCGCTTGCAGCGTACACTGTCTCTCACGAGTAGGGTGTAGGCCACACCGCTGTCTCCATACTCCATGTGGATGCTCTGAGAGCCCAGCCCCACCTCCAGGTAGCTGAGCTCCATGATTGGGTAGCTGTCCTTCTTCTGAAGCCAATCAGTGAGCTGGACTCTGCTGGGAGGCAACAACATGATGCATCAAGAAGTGCAGAAAATGCACCGTCACAATAAGATGGATCACATGGTTTACTTGATCCCTGATACCTGGAGGCCTCACTGTGAGAAGAACACCTGAAAAAGTCACTTTACTCAGTAAAAATCATGGCAATAACCTAAAACACTACCTCATTGTTAAAATGTTAAATCCATAATAATACTCTGGGTTCATGCACTGTGTAAAAAGCAAGAGAACTCAGCTAATGTGCTCGACATCAAAGCAACTTCGAAGTAATTTTCTAAGCGCGTCACAGCAAGTGCTCATGTCTGAGGGAAGTCGATCCAGCTTGGATGGCTGAGAGCATTTTCATTCATGTGACGGAGGAGAGAAAAAAGATGAAAGGAACTGAAGCAGGCAGAGGGAGAAAAGATTCCACTTTGAGGTCAATGTGTTTTCAAGATGTGACCCAGAAACCTGGGGCAGGTTATGCAATATCATTCACATCCTAAACAGAGGGGACCGAGTTTTTCACCAGCATAAAAAGTCATAATTGTTCACTGCAGTGTGGCGCCCTCTTTTGCATCACTCCACCAGTATTACCCTTTTAATAAATAGGTTGTCTCAGTACCTCCCAGATGTATACTTCCATGTAAGAGTTATCTTGAACCCGACCAAAATTTAAGCATTCATTTATTTGATCCTTTATCTGGTTTTTGGTTTTGTGGTGAAGGTCCAGCTGCTCATGGTGAGAAAGAAAATGTTGGGAATACACACTGAAGTGGAAATTTGTTATACTTTGTCTTTTAGACATGTCAATTAGAGAATATTAGTTGACATAATACATCATTTGCATATTTAAACAACATTTTAAAAAAGTCTAAATCTGTCTGTAATGTATATATCTGTTACTTAAAAATAACTTTTACCTGTGAATCATGGCTTTCAATAAAAATGCATGTAACTTTATAATATATGCCTTTCAGCCCTTATGGCCTACCATAGAACTAGCCCGCCACAGCATTTCTCTACATTTTTAAAATCAAAATACATATACAATCACACATAACTATACACAGAAAGAACCAATTTGCAGAAAGACATTTACATCAAAGTAAACTGTATATATATAAACACACACACACACACGCACAACATATACGTCAATGGCGCAATCAAAGTTCAAAGTCTAACAACACACTTCAGTAGCACCAGTGGAGCTGTGATAGGACTTGTGATAGCTCCTGTCCACGATAACACGCATTAGTTTTTGCAGTTCCATAAATATATATGTATGGGTGACGTAGAGTGTAGGGAGTGTGTGGTGAGCGTCTGGAATCGCATGATGGTTCATGCTCACAATGTGATGAAGTTCGTTCTGACGTGGGAACTTAGCGCTGTGAACAGCCGCGGTCGAGATTACGATGTTTTTGTTGTGTGTGCTTTATGCTGGATTTCTGCAAACACATTAGTGGAAGGAAACAGTGCTTTAGGACAGGTTGTATGCTTGATATGAAAGTGTAATTCGTTGGGTTTTATATGCAAAAAGAATTATTGCTCTATCTTATTTAGTTGCAATTCTACAGGCATAGAAAAATAGATACATCATGGGCGCTCCCGTCGGTAATAAAGGGTTAAATTGGATTTTCATTAGCACTTACATATACCAGATTTTCTTTTTTTTTTGCTGGCTGTCCTTTTTGATTTGCTGATTTAAAATCCCCTGAAAAAACATCTGACTTTGGGAAAGCCAATATTATACCGTTTATCAGAGCCAGAGAACAGTTTTAAATGCCTCAATTGAAACATGCCAAAAATAAACAGTTTGCTCTAAAGAAAACCCCTAAAAACTCTCTGTTCCTTAGCACACTTGTGCGGCCATTAGTTAGTCAGCTGACACAGACAAAAATTCAAGGACTTTCAGGCTCCGCTGGGATGAACTGCAGGCTGTGCTTACAAGGAGCAGATAGGAGACAAGTATGGAGACAAATACAAATCAAAGTAGTTCAATATCTATCGTACGTGGAGCAACTATTTGTTTCCAGTATTGGTAAGACCTGAGGGCACTTGGAAACAGTTTTTAATTTCTCTTTACTTCTATCCATGGTTAGACCATTTACATAGAGGTGCACAACTTTATATTGCATTGCACTGAAAAATGAGCCCACAGTGAGTAAAAATACGATAGGAGCAATAAATATTAAGAAGCTGCATAGACTAGGGGGAAAAAAACAAAAAACAGACCATACTGAGAAAATACTTTGTGTAACCCTGAAGCTGCACTTACTGCACATCTGATGTGATTTCCAGGAAATAGATTCGCTGGTCAGACACAACCAACAGCGAGGGAACTTCCCCCGGCTCGCCAAATTTGACAGCTGACATCTGTAGGTTTAGAGAGAAAAAAAGGAGAGCGTATATAGTGGAAATTTGTTGAGGAAACAGCAGAAATTACTTTGGAAGAGTTGCAAATACTGTCCCTGACAGTATTAAAACAAGCATCATAGAACAATACACTCAAACATTGAAGTACAGTATTAACAGCTGTACTGTCACATGACACCACTTTTCACAAGTTTTAGAAGTTTAAAAAAAACCCTGTAGACCAAGGTCCTGCTTGCATCTCCTCTAAAATAATGCACAACAACAAATCGAGCAGCCCCTTGCACTGAGTAAAAAAACACAACCAAGATGAATGGAGCGGGACCTCCTGCTTCCAGCTGTGGTTAGCTCAGCCCTGTTCCGCTCTTTACTCTTCATCCAGGTGTCTCACAGAGAAGAGCAGTAGCCTGCTGATTTAAAGAGCTCCCAGGATGCACTGCATATTAAAGAGGTCTCAGAGAACGCTCAGTAACAACCAAATAGTCAGAGGAACCACAGAGGAAGAAGAGCTGGCTCATATGGACTCCTGGGAGATTCACTGACACTGTTCATCTTGGCTGACTGTGGTGAAACCACAGATGATGTCAAGCAGGTCTTAAAGTTGTCACCACCCATTAAGCTGGAATTCTGGGGCCATCAGGGGGATCGTTTCAAGGATATGTTAAAACCGCAGTCACAAAATAAACAGTAACACCAACACAAAAACACTGAACTGTTTAATTTGAGCGATGAGTCACAGGCCACCATATCTGGCAAACCTCTACTTAAAAACAGGGTCTGTATGTAATTCTTGTTGGTTTCCTGCCTTAATATTAAAGATTTAAAGACCCAGAACACATATTTATTCAATCTGTTTCTCTCAAATGATGAAGTTCAACATGAATGCAAGATGCAATGCATATATAATGTTATGCAGAAAGGCATATTTAAATATAAGTTTTAAGGGCTTTAATAAGCGCGTTTTACTCTTACTAACCTTGAGGAAAGACTGAAGCTCCTCTTCCTCCTCGAAAACCTCTACATCCAGGAAAAGCTTCAGTCGGTGGTCCACAGCCTCGTAGTCCTCAGACAGAAGATCCAAATCATCTGCGAATACACCAAGAGTTGATCAGCATTAAAAGCGGTTACTCTGACATCATAACCAAACCAAAAATGGCGTGTGAACCACTGAATCTCAAGCAGTTTCGACAAGGACCCACCAGTGTTACCAATACTGGAGGCTCCACATAATATACATTTAGAGGATACCATTTATGTTTCAATAAATTTTTCACACTACTCTGCACATCAACTCTCCATTCGCGGTGGTGAATGTATCTTCCAACAACATGCTGACAGCTTGGCCCTCTGTATTCTGTTCGTTGAGTCATGCTGTATTGATTTCCTTGCTTCAGTATGTTTTGTTTTCCTCTCAGCTGCTCTAATTCGCTTCCATAGAGGGGTTTCTGCTCTGCGACTACACAGCCTGCAGTTCAGCCGAAACAGTCGTTGAATTTTTTTCACTGTTTCAAGTCACTGTTGGTCACACTCGTGGCTTTTCAGTTGTGCCAAAGAGTGTAGGAGTATAGTTTTTTTCAGAATCTGGTTACTACAAAAGGCTTATTTTTAAACAGACATGTAGAATAAAGGGATTTTGATGAAGTAACACAATTACAAGGTTAGATTTGGTTAACTTTCCAGATGGAGCTAAACGCCAGACGTGATTCGATGAAGGACCATGCCATATTTG